>PVIC010023451.1:0-26813 GCA_004025085.1 Thryonomys swinderianus | reverse complement strand
GTATGTTGAAAAATAGTGTGCCTCCTTTTTACTTTAGCTTATGACATCTCATTCTTGTAGCTGATCTTGTCAGGGCAAATTTGGTTCTGTCGCATGTTGTAGTTAGATTGCTGAATATCCTGAGTACACCAGTCCACCTTAATTCTTATGTCAGTTTTTTGTTATCTAAGAGATATTAGGGGAGTAAGGGGTAAAAATTGGAAAATGAAATGTTTTTTCATTTAGCTCCAATAACATCTTTGTGGCAAATATTCTAAGAACACAACAATTAGGATTCCTTAATAACCTATGGTCACTTTCTTACAACTAATTATCTTAGACTCATTTTCTACTAATACAAAATCTTGCCTGAGTAATGAAATTGGAGTTCCTATTTCCAACTGGCTTTAACTTGTCAATCATTGACCTGCTTTTCCCTGGGAATTTGTAATAAACTGAAAAGTAGCAATAATATGAATACTGGCATAAAAGTTTTCATCATATGAAGGACTTTTCAAGTAGTTATCTCAATTTTGGCACTTGTAGTAATTCTGATGGAGTAGGAGTTTTATTTTTCTTAGCTTACAGATGAGAACAGAAACTTGAAGAGAATAAACCACATGATCAAAATTTCAACTCAAATCCAGCGTGAATGTTTAGGGTTAAATTGAATGGCAACTAACAGAAATCACACCCCCTTTCGATAATTGGAAGGCAAAGAGGCCAGCAGTTCAGTGGCCAAGAAGCCCAGCAGCTGACAAAATCTCAGGCTCCTTCCTCACACTGTCTTCCATGCAGTGTCAGCCTCATGATCTAAAAAGGGTCCAGAGCTCCAGACAGCAAATCTACGTTCCAGTCATCACAGTCAAGGAAGGAGGGCAGAGAAGGAGCAAAAGGACTTCCTCTCCTCTAAGAAGACTTCCTAGTAGAATATTCATACTTCTATTTATATCTCACAGCTATACTGTTGTAATCACAATTACAAGAGAGTTGAGGAAATATAGCTCTATAGAACTATTTCAGCCATCTCTTAGAGAAAAGAGTAAAGTAATTTCATGAATGAAATGATACTACATTTGGCCTTTGCCCTCAAATTGTCCTTGAGCAGAGTAGATGGACTTTATTGTCTAGATCTAATTTTGAAAAAGAGATGGGATGTTACTTAGAGAATCGGGCCAATGCCCAAGACACATCTTGATTGTGTTTATAAACATGTGCTGAACTGGGTGTCCCTGGACATGGTCCTGGAGAGCACATCAGAGGAAAAGGAGGTCATATGCTTCCCAAGCAATGACAGCACTGATGTGGGTCTGGATTTCATCAGACTGTGGTGCCGATCAGTGGAGACAGGAGTGAGCTTTGAGCTGTAGTGTTAATTCTTGAAGATTAATATGTGTCCCAGCAGAAGTTTCTGTAGTCTGTGGCTGCTAAATTCACAGGCCAGTTTGGTGCTACTTCCCACTTATAACACAACAGTTTATAGGGTTGTCAGGATCACATTCTTGGTTATTACAGTATCTGTGCCTGTGCACTCTTAATGCTCATACGGCTTTAAGGGAGAAGACTTATTACTGTCTTTATTTGGGGAAGAAAAAAATGTCCAAGTTCTTAAGTACTTGCAAGGCTTTTACTTAGACTTTGTAGCCTAGATATCCCAGAAGTCCTTATCGGTGTCCTGAGAGCTCTCTGTTTTGTTACCTGTCCTAATGGCTTTGGGGCCCCACTTGGTGAGACTGATACTGAGAGTTATCTTTTATTCGTTTATATTTTTAAAGAATAAGACTAAAATAGGGGACCTGTCCATGCATGGCAGGAGGTGTTTTATATTGATTTGTGTATTTATGTATAGGTTTCACATTCTCTTACTTTAGTCTCAAGATGATTTTTTTTAGGTCACAAATCTATGCAGAATCTCTGACAGTGTAGTCTGTGCTGGTGCATTTGTTGCAGTGATGTGGGAACAACCACTTTAGTCACAGGTGAGCTCGCTGGTCTCTCCAGAATGTCAGCAGGAACTTTATAGTGTTTGTTCATGTAGCCACATATTCTGTTTAGACCACAGATGTTTGATCTCATAATTTAGTTGTCTTATTTTGTTATATTTTCCATTGCCAGTGTTTTTTCTTTTGCTTATCTTGCTTTTATATTATTGGAATTTGTTTAAATTGAGGGGAAAAAAAACCCTAGTATTCATTTTAACTTCTGTCCAAAAATCTATATATAATATAATTTGGAATGCATAGAAAAATGGCATTAGATAGGAAAACATTTTCAAAATCTTGTATGAGATACTTAGGTCAATATATCTCTTTGCCATTATTAAAACAACTGGCCATGTTTATAATAGCAACAGTTGTAACAAATTCTAAAGACAATGTTATTATTTGAGGCTTTTGTTTCACTTTTGTCAGCCAAATTATCATTTTTATTCTCTTCTGAGTTAGTCTTCTTTTGGCGAAGAAGTTTTCAGCTCCGGAGGACAAATCTCTGTAGAGTTACAGATTACCAAAGTTCTTCAGTTAGTAGCCTCTACCAGCAAATGTTGTCAGCTCTATACAGACATTGACTTGACCCTCCATCAGAAGCTTACAGAGGCAATTTCTTGACAAGAAGTGATAAACATTATAAAGACATACAGAATCTTACTGTCTTCCATGATTGTGTTCCTGCCCAGTAAGATTAAATAATATCCTTAAAAATTTGCACCAGTATTGCATGTATAAGAATATATATGTATGTGATTTTGCACATGTACTTGTGCAGTGGAATGCCATCAACTGTCCCATTTTCATTGAAAAAAATGGATAAATTTTGTTCTGATTTGTTTTGGAAACTTGACTAAGGAAGGGAATATTGAGTTTCATCAGTGAAGTTGATTCTGGCTCCTCACAGTGGTTCTGTCCTGAAGTCAGACTGAGAAGAGGAGAACCAGACAGTTATTAGAAACTTTTCAGTGAGTGAAACAGGATAGGAGGTGGAAGACACTTACTGGATGCTCCCATGTGTCCATCTCTCTTCATATGACTTTACAGGTCAAGTCCTTGAAGCCTAACAGCAGTCCTGTGAGATAAGGGGGTGTTCTTTAGTGTATAGATGGACCCTGTAGAAGTAAACTGCTTCACCCAGAGTCACAGCTGGTAGTGTCAGAGGAGTCAGAATTTGAGTCATGTCTGTTTGATTAAAAACTTTTCACTTTCCAGGATACCAGGGAAACTCCCGTTCCTGTGAGTCAGACATGCTCCCTCCTCCGGGGTGTGAAATGCTCCTGGAAGTTCCACTGTGTGAAACCAGAGCTGGTGGCATCTTGCACTGTCCTCAGTGATTTTTCTAATGCATTTTATGCTCTACAAATTTCTAGATCCTATGTGGGGTGATGAGAGGAAAACATGGTCCTTATCCTTGGGTGGGTAGTGTTGGGTGGCAGTGAAAAAGTAGTACATGGGATAACTGATAGCTGTGGCAAGTTTAATTACCTTGTGACTTGTCAACAGAAACTAAGGAACTCTGTGACATCATTCACATAGGTTCTCCAAAAGCAGAGACGGGAAATTAGTACATATCCAGGAGTATAATGATATGTCTGACAGAAAACCAAAGAGAGGACCTCAGAGAAACAGCAAGACTGACCACTGCCTGTGGAAATGAAGGAACATCACCTGCAGTTTCAAGACCATACAATTCGTAGCATGCTTTGTCAAAGCACCTCCATTTCCTCATCTTAAAAGTTTCACTTCCATTCATTGAAGTACAGTGGTTCTTATCCTCATCATGATCTTTTTACAAATGAGGAGCAGCATGGAGTACCATTCCCTGCACAGACCTTGTTCCACGAAGGCTCTTTGTGGAGGTGGATATCAGGGTAGAGAGGGTAGAAGGAGCACAGCACTATCCAGAGTCATACAAGGAAAAGGAAGCAGGAACTTGGCCTTATTCTACCTT
The DNA here is from genome assembly GCA_004025085.1 of Thryonomys swinderianus. Classification (NCBI taxonomy): domain Eukaryota; kingdom Metazoa; phylum Chordata; class Mammalia; order Rodentia; family Thryonomyidae; genus Thryonomys; species Thryonomys swinderianus. The sequence continues at coordinate 22,895 of PVIC010023451.1, read as the reverse complement.
GTCTGATTCCACGTTTGTGTAACAAGAATGACATTTTCTAGAGTTTAGTATCCCCTATCGTAAAATATTTGTTCCCATTGGTGGAATGTTTAAAATTGGTTGTATCCCAGAAGTTTTCTTTTAGTCTTTTGACTTTCTTTTGGAACCTCTACACAATTTTTGCAAGTGCTATGAAGCTCCATTCTGGTCCCAAACATACACACCTATTGTAAAATAGTTCCTTGAGTATGATGTTCAGTGAAGTCTGTTCATTATTTGCAGAATAGTTATTGATAAAAACAATGCATTCCAAGGCAAGACCGGCTGTAGGATTTGTGGGTCCCAGCATAAAGTGAAGGTGTGGAGCTCTCTGTCCAAACAATATTGATTACTTCACAATGGTGACACAGGGTATTAAAGCAGTGGTCTTCAACCTTTTAGCACCAGTGAACTGTTTCATGGAAGACAGTTTTTCCAAGGATGGGGTCGCATTTTTTGTTTCCTTTTTTTTTTTTTTTTTTTTTTTTTGAGACAGGGTCTCGCTTTGTAGTTCAGGCTGGCCCTGAGCTCACTATGGAGCCCAGACAAGCTGCCGCGAACTCAGCAATCCTCCTGTCTCTGCCTCCTGAGTGCTGGGATGACAGGCGTGAGCCACCACGCCCGGCACTGTGGTATGTGGTATTGATTGCTGGTGGGCGTGAGTCACCCCGCCCAGCATTCTATGTGGTCACCGGTATCGAACTCAGGACCTTGCACTTGCAAGGCAGGCTCCGGAACCGCTGAGCTAAATCTCCGACCCTTTTGTTTCCTTTTTATTAGTATCTATTTGTTATATGTAATTACATTCCCCAGCACTAGCATCTCTCCCTCAGCTCCACCTCAGATCTTCAGAGCCTCATGAGCACAGTTCACAGTAGAATCTGTGCTCCTACCAGAGTCTAATGCCTGGACTACTCTGACAGGAAGTTGAGCTCTGGAAGTAAGCTGAGAAAGAGGAAGAAGCTATAAACACAGAGGAGGCTTCGCTGGCTTGCCCACTACTCACTTCCTGCAGTGTGGCCCCGTTCTTAACAGCAGCCTGAGACCCCAGTCACAGGACCCTTCTGAGTGTGGCTCACGTCCACAAAGCGAGGTATGCCCAGAATACCAGGAACACGTTTTCTGTCAGCAGTGTGATCCGGGCCTCACTCCTCAAGGACTGAGGAGGAACCATCTGCATGTGTGAGGCTGGAAAAAAGCACCACGTGGGTCCAGTGTCATTTTGTCTGTCTGTCTGTTAGATGCTCCTGAGTATAGGAACATGTTAACTCTCGGTTGCACAAGGCAAGATATCTTTTTATTAGTCATTGGCAAAGAATTCTGATTCAGAGCAAAGGAAAGCATGGAGAAGTGGGAGGTAGAACAAACATCAAAAAATGGGCCTTCTGGACTCACTGCCAGCTTGGATAGGGTCCATTTTCAAGTTTTTAAGTTTATTATGGTACATGTAGCTAAGACCCATCCTTATGCAGAAGTCCCAGTACCTTCCGCATATATTTCTGGTACAGGAAAAACAGATGGGATAGAAACTTACACAAAAATCACATCTGTCACTCTGGACAATTAAGCAAAACATGAAATTGCAGCTAAAAACCATGGGGTATTTAAATAGAACAAGATTTCAAACGAAGGGTTCATGTTGTTGAACCAGAAAATGGCTTAACTCTATGTCTTCTGAAGGGTTTTTTTTTTTTTTTGTCTTTCCATATATAGACTCTCCACTCCCACCAGTAAATCCCTACTTAACAAAGAGAACTTTTCTTATTCAAGAGGAGGCTAAGCCAAAATGTAGTACTCTTTTGAAACATGCTATCAAAAGGGGCAGAGAATGGGAAGGGAAGAGCTAACATGTCATACCAGCTTTCTACTATGGATCTAGCAAAACTACAGAGAAAAAACTTCACCCAATTTTATTTTGCAGTGGAGGGCACAAGCCCCAAGATGTCTGTCCTCAAGGACCTCCCAGCCAAGTATTGCTAGAGACCGAATTGGAATTCTGAGCAGACTACTCATCCTTTCCCAAGTTTAGCATGAGAGACCAAGGGCTGAGAGTGGCACATTGCCTACAGTGTATTCCATGTCGGCCTAGTAAGAACCGACCATGGAAAGAAGGCCCTGCTGTGAACCTTCTCTGGGACTTTGGGTGGCCTGGAACTGCTTGGTGACTTAGCTGTTGCTCTCTGAAATGTTTTGAAATGTGGCTTGGATTTATGGCTACCATCGCCTTCCCACTGTGTAGAACCCAGTGGTTCGCAATAAATAGGATATTCCCAGCCAGCAAGAACAGCTGCCCAGTGCTGAATGTAGGTGGAGAGTGAAACAGTGGACCAAGATACCCATCACCTCTTTCACAAAATTCACATGCCATCCCCTGCCCACTTGGGTCTACCTCAGAGCAGAAGCTCCTGCAGTATGTTTGCATATAGAGATAGGATCCTTTCACTAAGAAATCCATTCAAATTGATCTGGACATCAGACTGTTTTGCCCAAACTTGCCCATGTGGTTTGACTCCCCTACAAATAGTAGAATGGGCTGGCTTAAGGTTTTGACAGGAATCATGAAGAATCTCCCAGAAGGTGAAGGAGACACTGCTCCCAAATTATGGGTCTCTATTGGGATTTCATTTCATTTCCTTGTGTAAAAGCTAAGCATCCCCTGTGATGTCAAAGATAGCTTCATCTTTGACTCTGGTCCTAAGGCAAAATTTGGGCAGAAAGAGAAGAACCGAGCTTAGAATAGGCAAAGTGGGGAAGATACTTTGCCCCAGTAGAAGAAACTAGGACACCCTCTGTCGTTTATTTAATGGGCCTAGTGGAGCTAGTCCTCCACTACACGGCAGTCATAGGATCAAATGGGTGTTGTGTTTGCCCTGTAAATGTAATTGCCATCATCCTAGTCAGGAACCTTGGCTTTGAGAAATTAGAAGACAGTCAAATGTGGGCCTTGAACCAGTTTTTATTGCTGCGACACGAAATGAGCTAGGGCATGAGTAGCCAGAACAGAGTGATGCAATTCTCTGTTACTAAACAAGACTAGGTCTAGTCCCTGCCCCCAAATCTCCTCGCTTTGGTTTGGGAAACAGTCCATGCCTGTTCGTGTCCCCGCACTATCTTCCTGCTTGTCTGGACCTATCCAGTGCCTCAATTTTGGTCTTTCTTAAATGGTAACTGGCTTGAGACCAGTCTATACCTGCACACCTACATTTGAGAGTGTAAAGCCCTAGGATTGCAGATAGTACCGACTGTGCCACATGTGGTGGCACACGTCTATGACCCACCGTTTGGGAAGCTAAGGCTTGCGGATCCCAATTCAAGTCCCACTTGGGCAGTTTAGTAAGACAGTAAAACTAAAGATGAAAAGAGCTGTGAAGGGGCCCTGCAGAGAGGCCCTGTGTTCATCATCCAGAGCCCACAGCAAGGAAGAGTATGGACTGGGAAGAACTAGACTTGAGTGATCAATATAACTTTGGATTCTTTTCAACCTCTCAAGCCAGTCTTGTAAGAAATGGTTATCCAAGGTCTGTCCCTCAGGTATAGTATGTGGATCAGAGTAGCCAATGCAGGTGAAACCATGTGAGATCCCCTGTGAGGAGTCGTGCATTGGAGAAGAGAAAGGGTCCAAATTCCTGTTAGGAGGCTCTGACTGGCTCTGCCATCGTAGAGGTACTGGTTTCTCACATACATGTCTTCACAATTGAGCCCCGCAAAGTCAAAGTAGGAGCCCTGTGAGTCCCCCACCTTAGCTCTTTGTGCATAAAACAGAGAGACTTGCCCAAGACCACGGAGACTAACACATGGTCAAACACATGACCTCAAGTCACACGCAGTGCCATTTGCACTGTGACCACCTATATTGTGGTGTTCTACACCAGCACACAGTCAACACCTGAGCCCCCACTCCATCTCCCAGCTGTGAAATGAGAAGAAGGAAAGGTGCTGAGGCTTTGTGCTCCGTCTCTGTGGGGCCACTATGTTTCCTTCAGGAGCTTCTTCCATGGGTGTGACTGTGTAATTACAGCACTTGCTCATCTGTCCTTCCTCTAGTAATTTTCTTCTGATTGGACAGAGTTGAGTGTGTTTAGGTTCCACACAACATTTTCAAGTCTACTGGCACTGACTGCTGCAACTTCTGAGGCATACCAGGATCCCTGCGAGTTTACATTGGCTGCTCATAGGCTTTCCTGGAAAAGGGGGCATCTCGGAAGCCTAGTTGGTGTCCCTAGACACCCTTGCTCTCCTTCTCAGAGATGCAGTAGTGTTTGGTGTTCCTAGCATCAGCTCAAAAGGTGATCAGAAGAGTAGGCAAGGGGGATGGCCACCTCTGAAGGTGAGATACAGACTAGTAAAATAGCATCCCTCCCTCCATCATGGGAAGACTCCTGCTCCTACTGCACATGACCAGCTTCGGTCTGGCAGGGAAAGAAAGCACTGGGCGCCCTGCTTGTGTCGATCCCCGCCCTCCTTGGAGGAGTATACTTCCCTCCTGGGCCTCCGGAGAGGCCTCTCAGCCTCCCTTTACCATTTTTGTTCTTCTGCCTGGAAACATTGAAGATTTGGAATACTTCCTGCCCACATCTTCAACCAGAGACCGCAGGGATTTCACTGTTTATTGCTTTTTTTCTCTGGGATTGGAATAGCTCAGACCAGCTACTATTTGAAAAACACCAAAGTATTTTTTTGCTTATTATCAAAAGGAGAGTAGAGTTTTCTTGCAACTAAATGAGAACTTGATATCTTTCTTGCCCCAAGGGGTGTGTGTGTGTGTGTGTGTGTGTTGGGGGATTGTTCAGCCTCCTATTCCTCTTGTTTGTGGGAGCCAAACCTGATGTTCTGAACCACACTGAAGAGGGTGAGCAGCCTTTTTAGCTTCATTCTCTGCCTTCCTCTGTCCCCTCAGCCCTGAGTGTCCCCCTGCTGTCAGACTGCCTGTTGTCTGTGTGCCACATGGATTTGTCTCCAACACCAAACTCCCTGCACTTGACAATCACTATAGTCTTTCTGCCTTTTCTCTTAAACAGCTTTTTTAAAGCCCCCAGAGACCTTTAAAAAAAAAAAAAAGGAATGCAAATGGAAATTGCACTGGAAGCTGAAATGAACATTGTTTCGAGTCATGAGATCCTGGCCACACTGGGACAAACTATTTTTTATTTTGGGTAATATTTCTTCTTTGGCATTTATTACACCTCTGTTAAACAGAGCTCATGTGACATAGTGTTACTCATAGGCAATCAGAGGAAAAGCTGAAAGTTGAGCCATTAGTAGGGCAGGGCAACTTATTGTTAATAGCAGCCATTAAAGCTGAAAGGAAAAATTACCCATCCACCCCCGCCAGACCTGTCTGCCGAGACCCAGATTGGGCCTCCAGGCCGGAAGGGGGGCTGGGCGAGCCTGAGGGAGGGAGAAGGGAATGGAGAAACCTGAGACTTTGGTGAGGGAAGATAGAACTGAATTCTAGTTTGAGCCTGACCCCCTAGCAAACTCAAAAAAAGAAATTGAAGCAGGCTTGCCTGGGCTACATAGTGAGCTCAGGGCCAGCCTGAACTGCAAAGCAAGGCCCTGTCTCAAAAAAAAAAAAAAAAAAAAGAGAAGAAGTCAAGCAGCCCTTTTGTCTGATCCTCCTTTCTCAGGAAATCACCTGATAATGCTTATCCAGAGATCTGCTGCAAAACCCATTTTAGATGCAGAGAGGGAACTCAAAGGTAATATTTGTGTAGCAGCAACACTGTATGATTGTATATGTACAGCCTATAGCTTATAACAGATTTACTATACCAAAATGCTTTGCCAAGAGATCTTGGGGTTCAGCTATAGACATTTCTGAGCCTACATTTAAAAGAACATGTGTTTTCAAACTGTTTCAGACACGTTAAATCCTAGCCAAAAATGCAACACCAGTCCCCGGTTCTGACAAGCCTCCTTGAAGGTATGCTTGCTTGATGGTGCCATATAAGTAGTCAGCTAGGAAAATAAATTCAAGTAGGTTTCACAGAGGGCATGTCTATAAAACTCAGACCATGTCTGGAAGGCAAAAGGCAGTGGCCCATTTTACCGATAGTGTCAGCTTATTCCGGCACAGAGAGTGACTGCTGTTACCAGGGTCACAGAGCAGTTTGAAAAATCAACTGAACAGTGAGCTTGGAAAACAGCTGCTAAACTACTTCCTGCTACCTGGCCCCTGCCAGACACCTCCAAAAGGCCAGCTTGGCGAGAATATTGTAGAGCTGAGGATTGGGGGAGTAGCGCTACTAAGATGGGGTTTGAAAGCCTCATTGGATGACCTCAGAGCTGGCTGGAAGTGCAAATGGAGCCGGCAGTACTTAGCACACAGACTCACATGTCTGCACACATGCGCACACGCACACACAAACACATGCCCACACACACACACACACACACACTCACACACCATCCCTTTTGCACATGAGGCCGGTCATAAGTGGTCGGGCCTGTCAGAAGGTGGAAATCTCTCCTGACTCAGACCCACAGAAGTGTCTCTTACTCAGTGTCTGATTTCTCATATATGACCACATCCAGTTCTGGGCACCAGCCCTAGCCTGTTCCTCAGCTATCAGAATAACGATAAGGTCAGAGCAGCTTAAGTCATCACCAGGGCAGATCTTGGTTGGTCTTGACTCATCTTCTCTGGCGCGGTCCTGTTCAGAGCTCTTGGCCTCAGCCTGTCTGTGGGTGACAGTGTCGTGAATACTAGCATTAGTTGGACTATACTGTGGAATGAAATTTAAATCTTTAGCACCATGGTCCTCACTGGATAAAACTCTTTTCTTCCCTAGTTAGCTCTTGCATGTAGTCAACATGCATATAATCTTTGAGATTGTGCCCTTTCTTCCCTTCGACTCTTCACACGTACCCTGAGAGATGGACGTGGGTGACCTGCTGGGTTCACTTTTCCACTTACAGACTCCACCTGTTTATGTTCTAACTTCACATGGGCTGGCAGTGAGATTGGTCTATTCAGTTGTCATGAAATTAGTTTCAGGGGCTTATTTAAAGGTGTTTAAGCACCTACTAGCTTGGCCTTCACAATCTCCTGTCAAAGACTACAGGGTGAAGATTACTTCTAGGAACCAGGCTTAGTTTGTGCTGGCCTATAATCCCAGCACTCTGGGAAGCTGAGGCAGGGCCAAAGGTTGAGTCCTGTCCCGGCAAATTTAGCGACTTGGTGAGACCCTGTTGTAAAATGTTAAAAAAGATAACAAGCTGGGGATGTAGCTGAAGGAAAGATTTGGCTTTAATCTCCAGTACCACGCCCCAAAAAGTCACCATTAGGGTTTGCATGCCAAGATTAAGTGTGGCAAGTGGGTTGGGTGTGTCCTAAGGGATGAGGAATAAGTTGAATGGTGGGACGAGTGGCCTGTGGGACCTCATTTCAGAATGCGACATGGTGCCCATGTGCTATAAGCCGGGCCACTTCCTCACCAGGGATCAGGACTTGGAGTGTCAGGTGGAGCCTCCTCCTCTCTCACCAGTGCACTGATGAGAACCAGGCGCTGGAAAGGCACTGAAAAGCAGGTGTTGTACAAAACTAGTGGAGGAGATTTGACTGATAGGCCACAGTGAGGTGGGACTCCCCGGAAACAGTGGCCAGGTGAGAAGTAGGCCGGAAATGTTCAAGCTGTGGAAAAGTCAGCCTCCAGCGCCAGTGGGCAGTTTCCTAATGTGCTATGTCTGTCCACCTTGGATTCTCTGAGCTTTAAGAAAAATAAATAGGAGAAAAATGGTAGATGGCAAGGTAGACCACAGAGGTGGCCACAGTCAGTTCTTTAAAGAGAGACTGATGAGTTGTTGGATGTTTTTATGTGGAAAAGAGTTGTGAGAGGTGAAAGAGAAATGTTCATACAAGCTGGCCATGGTGGCGTATGCCTGGAACCCTAGCTAAGATGGGAGGTTCATAAGTTCAAGGCCCAGCCTGGGTCACTAAGGGAAACCCCCTTCTTCAAACAAACAAACAAACAAATCTACAGTTCTTCACCAAAAAATGACTGAGAATATAAGCAGTATATTTCCCTTTTTAATGGAACATGCTTTAGAAAGCTTTGAAAAGGATTCAGAAGTCATGATGCATCTTGTCATGGAATTTAGTAAGGAAAGAGTTCTTTTCAGAAGCTTATCATTAAATCCCCAAATGTCAAGGGAGATGAACATGTCCCTCTGATTAAAAAAAAAAGCAATCACTATTTTTTGGTTGATTTTGGCCTCTTCAAGGTGGAAGATGGATTTCACAAAATAAGTTGCTTTCTTCTGAGTCCCAGTACTGTCTCTTGTGTTTTCTGGGTCCACTGGGCCCCAGCTGCATGTCACTGGGCCGAAGTCCTGGGCTCTGCCCTGAAGACACTGCTGTGGATTCTCCCACAGCCATGCCAGGGTGGACTCCACCCTGGGCTCTTTTAATGGGGCCAGAAAAATCTACTGAAATGCAGTTTTGACTTCAAGGCTTGCCATAGAGTAAGGACATGGGCATCGCGGTAATCTAATTTTCTCCTGTAATACTTGCTTTTTCCCATTTCTCAGTTGCTCCCTCCCAGTGTAATTACCATGGCAAGCACTTCCTGTTCATCCCCTGCAGGTACACCACTTCGTGCCAACATCCCGAGGCCCAGCAGGAGTATACAGTATCCTTTGCCAGTGTCGATCAGGGCTTGATTACACTTCACGGCTGTAATTCAAGCCTGCTAATCCTCCTCTGTGGTAGGAAAAGAGGCCTGTTCTATTAGATAAGCTGATTACTGTCTGGAGTGTGCTTCATGCCTAGCAAAAGTTGTTTATATGGGGAATTACTGCTGGTTGGGGTCTGCTCCGCGACACTAAGGACGCCTGCTTAGGGGTCGGGGCGCCAGGCTTCTCCTTGAGTGGAGGCGGGTAAGAAGTAGAGGGTTGATTACAATCGCTTCTCTCTCCACCTCAGGGCTGGTGGCTAAATATTTACTTTCCTTCTCAATTGATGGAAAGAGCCAGATAAGATATTCAGTCTGAAGCTTTGGCCCCCACGCCCTCCATCAAAAACCACTGCCTCATACTTGCCACTTTCTGTTAAATTCGTGGAACAGGGGACTGAACCCAGGCCCCTTCACACTGAGGTACATCTCCAGTCCTCGTTTATTTCTTTCATTTTAAGTCAGCGTCTCTCTAAGTTGCTAAGTGATCCAAACTGGGCTTGAACTTGGGACTCTTCCCTCAACCTCTCAGCCTGTAACCTCTCAGCATGCTGGGATTACAGGTGCATGCTAATGAGGTTTGTAGGGCAGTTTAATGTTGTATTGTCTTGAGGGCTAAAGTAGCGAAGAATACAGTGAGTGTGTGGTGAACTCAGCCACCGCAGAGCACAGAGTGCCGACCACAGGGGAAGCGTGCCCGCAGCGCCCGAGTGAGCGCTTCTCACTCACACAGATGTTCATCTCAAAGCCACAGATGTCCAGAAACCACCTTCCTCTCTCCCTAGTGAGCAGCGCTGGTGTGCTGTGAGCTTTTGGCTGGGCTGCAGACTACACAGCCTGGGCTTTGGTGTAGGAGGGGGAAGGGAGAGAAGAGGGACCTCATCTGCTACAACTGTCAGTGACTGCGGCTGGTGTGACTGGCACCGCCAGCACTCCGGGGACTTCCTCCTCTTGTGCGGGGCATTATGTCTCCAGACGCAGAGCCGAGGTCCTGCTCAACAACACTTGTGTGTGTCCAAGTCCTGCGGGTGGCTGCTGGCTTCATGTTGTTGGGATGGGGAGGGCGGATGGAGGCGTGTTTTCTGGCTGACTGGCATGGGGAGCGGAGGGATAAGGGCGAATGTCCACCTGAGCAGTCATGAGGGTGTCGCACTCAGAGTTTCTCCGGTGCGTGACCTCCCCCTTCACACAGGCCTTTGGGATTCTACTCCTGGGTCTTCAGTATGTGGCAAATAGTCAACACTCAAGGAATGATTTTTTTTTTGATTGACTGACTGAATACATAAATTAACTGAGATGATTTCAGGAAGGAAGGATCCTATCCAAGAAAGAAGGCCCCATATTTCCCAGCTGTGTGCAGGCGGCATACTTCTTGAGCTGGTCAGTGCTGACTAAAACCCGATCCAGAACAATCTCTCCTCTTTCAAGTTGTGGGTGTCGGGTGTTGAGTCTGAGCAACAAGAAAATCATCAAGACAACACCCTCAAATTCCTGTACAGAACCTTCAGATTAGCTGAGATATCTTCTAATGGTGCCATAATTCCACCACCTATTGTGACCCGATTTTCCAAGATGAAGAGATTAGGCTGAGATGATTTCATAACCTTTTGAATTTTATATGAAGAAGAAACATATGCTATAGAGTCATTACACGGTCTTGGCCCAAGGACTGGGTGTTTGTTTCTACCTTTTGGCCTTATGCTTTCCTTGAGCACAGGGGCCATCTTGGTGCCTTATGAAGGCAGAGAGTCGGTCTGTAGCTCTGGTTTGCACACTGGAGAGAAAGACCCACAAGCTGGAGGATCATTCATCTTCCCGGGTAACATTGAACCTTAAGGCTGAGATCTAGTCTCAGCCGTGCAGCTCTATTTGTTACCAACTGTTTTTTACATAAAGTCTTGCTGTGTAGTCCAGGCTGGCCTCACCCTTGCCATCCTCCTGCTTCCACTTTCCACGTGCGGTTATTACAGGCACCTGCCATCAGTCCCGATCCCCAGCTGTGATTTTTGATGCCGTGCTCTGCAAACAATTCTGTAACTCTTTTGCTTTCTTTGGGGACAAAATAGTTTGGAGAGTGTAGAGGCTGGGAAAAATCACACACGCTATTAGTAGTTTTTACTGATTTAGGGGAGTTTGGAAAGCAGAGACATGAATTCTGCAAAAGGCAACATGGGGCTTTATCCTGGGTAAACTGCCGGCTACTACTTGAAGTCTGGCCCACTGATTCGTCTTTGCTGCCACTCAGCATGACTGGAGGCAGCAGTGGCGCGGAGGAGAGCCCCGTCGCAGGTGAGCTGCAGAGCTAGAGGTGCCCTCCGCCTCCGCTGGAGAGTGGACTTCAGTGTTTGACGCATGGACAGTTGACCAAGACACCAACCTGGGTCCTTGAAGGCACGTTGCTTCTGTTGCAGACAAGTTACATTTTGGGATGACGGGAAGAATTTTATTTTCATCTGCCTATAGGGTCGTCACTAGTCATCAGAGGATGCGACCAGTCTGCTGAGTCAAGGGGACACAGCAATAAAGAGCAACTTGGGCTTCTAGGATCACAGTACATGCTTGACCCCAGACAGCATGCGCAGAGCCTTGCAAAGGCATCTGTGGAAGTGGCACAGTGAGCTCTGTTCTCCATTCTACAGGGCTCTTGCTGGGCACTTGGCACACTGCCCTGTCGCAGTCAGTATACCCTCCTGGGGTTGTCCCATGAGTTAGAATGTGGCTCAGAGGGCCGGAGGGTTAGCTCAGTGGTTCCAGCGCCTGCCTAGCAAATGCAAGGTCCTGAACTCAATCCCCGATAACCACATACAATGCTGGGTGTGGAGACTCACGCCCACCAGCAATCAATATCACATACCACAGTGCTGGGCGTGGTGGCTCATGCCTGTCATCCCAGCCCTTGGGAGGCAGAGACAGGAGGATTGCTGAGTTCGAGGCTTGCCTGGACTACATAGTGAGCTCAGAGCCAGCCTGAACTACAAAGCAAGACCCTGTCTCAAAAAGGAAAAAAAAAAAAAAAAGAGAATGTGGCTCAGAGAAGCATCATCCAAAGGTGTCTGTGATGCTAGGCCAGGCTCATGTCTGGTTGGAGGGACAGCATGAAACATTCAGAGCACATACAATGTGGGTTGGAGAGACGTTGGGTCACTCAGTGAAAGAGAAAACTAGACACTTCTGGGAACTACGGTAGGAACCAGTGTAAATAAGGCCCAGCCTCAGGGAAGCAAATCTTTAAAGAAAAATTAAGATTCTTCCTCATCTTTCTCCCTGTCAACCATTGATGTATTTAGCCAGCGCCTTGTGGTGCTAACTGCTTTTTGATGATGATGGCCGTGATGACCACAGCATCTCCCCACAGGGGTGGGCGCCTCCAGCCGGAGAGCTCCTGGTGGGGGGCTCCATCTCGTGTGCACATAAGGAAGGAATGGGCCAGAGATCTTTTCTCTCCCCGAGTTCTTGATTTTACCAGTACGTTAAAGCAAGTGGAGGCAACAACAACAAGAAAAGCCCATCTGAAAATCAGAGCCTAATCGCTCCCATCTGCTCCAGGGCTGCTTCCCCTCGCTGCCTGCCAGGATGTTTGCTGCTGACTGCTGATGCTAAGTAGCACATTATTTTCGATAAGTTGCAATTATTTACTTGAAATCTACTTCTCCTTTAAAATGTCCCCCTGGAAACTGGTATCGGCATTGAGAATGCACATTGCTTGCGTTCAAGTTAAAGGAAAGTCAAGCTCATTTGACCAACAGGCGTTTGTGTTGTTCAGGATTTCATCCACTGGATGATGCTGGGAGGGAGGAGAGGTTACATGGAAAGCTACAGTCCACTCATTAGGTCTCAGTCCCCCCAAAAAGGGACAGGCATTGAGATGGGCAAGACCGGAAATGATGACTCCCTGGACCTGTCCTCAAATCAGAATGGTCACACACCCATTAAGACGTCGAGTCTACATTTTTGTTGGTCCCCATGAGGTATTTGTCTCCTGTCTGCAGAGACCAGACTGTTGACCGAGAAAAAGCAGGATTTTGTATTCTAGAGCTCAGATCTCCATCATCCTGTCCTCATCCCACCTTCTTAACAAGATTTCTGACTTACTTTCCTTGGTCATGGATTAGTATCTAGACACCATTAGCATTTGATATCTGATACCTCCTCTTCCCTGTCAGTCAAGACTTGGGGTTTTCAGAGGCTGCTTGGAAAGTTTTAAGAAGCAGGAAGCACCTCCTGCTCTTCATGCAGCCTGTTGGCCTCCATACCCTGTGGCTTCTGGTCTGAGGATGGAACGAGTGACTCATTATCAGCCAGGCGTGTGCATGGGGCGGTTTCGGTAGTGACCGGTGATGGATCGTCTCCCCCAGGACATGCTGACCTTGTGTGCTCTACAGCATGACTGTCTGGGGGTCACAGGTGCAATTCATGGTCATAGGAAGGGGAAAGCTAATTGGGATGTGCTTTGAAGTGGACCCCGATGACCATAAATACACCCAATGTCCTTTAGCCGGGAATTCTGCTCCCACCACCACGAATGTCTGTGATTTCTTCTCTAAGTAGGGTGCATGGGGATCGCTCTCCCAGTTCTCTGCCTCTGGCTAATTCAGCAGGCTGGGTCAGTTACAAGTCCTATTTACTATAGTCCAGGAAAGTATCCCAAGTTAGCTATCTAGACATAGGCCAGCAAATCACAGGCACTCACGCTAGAGTCATTTGATCTCACAGTGCTATACTTCTGTTTGCCTTAAAGTCTACAGTTCTGTTGATCGTAGTGTTCCCTCATCACCCCATCCATCTATAGGTAACAGAGTATGCAGGGCTGTTTGGATATATATAACCCTCCACACCACCAGCTCTGTATCCCTGGTCCAGGCTAAGCTCCTCGAAGCCAAGTGATATCTTCTTGCCCTGCTCCCCACCCTCGTTCTTAGAGTGTCTCTCATCTCTGCTGGTAACATTCATAGCACCTTCAGGAGGCTGTTCTTTGGTCTGCTCTCAGTGTCTCTGCTGAAAAAAGTTCTCTCCTGTGACTACTCACACTTTTTTGTGACTTGCCCCTACTTATTAAATCTGCCTCTATCTAACTTCTTCTAACCTTCCACATACATCTTGTTTTTTTTTTTAACAGTGTGAATTAGCTTGTACGGTTAAGCTGCCAAAAGCAAACAAAACAAACAAAAGTACTTCTGAAAATTCCAAAATAACACAGCTTAAACAAAATCCAAGTTTACATTTTCTTACTCTCCTTTAATCCAAAGATGAACATTTGGGCTGGTGTCCAGGACGTGAGAATTTCTATCTGGTTTCTCTCCTTATGATGTCTTACAATGTCAGGACCACCTCAAGGTCCCCGAAGGACCTAAGAGTATCAGCTGTTGTTTCCTATTCCAGTAATCAGAGGCAAAGAGAGTAGCAATAAAAAGGTATTCCCTCTTTTAAAGACACTCCTAAAAATTTTATATCTCACTTCTGTTCATCTATTATCAGCTGGAATTTTGTCCCATCCTACAAGAGTATGACTGCATCTAGTTGCAAAGGAAGCTGGAAAATCTTTTCCGCTCTGTAGTCACAAATTCAGCTAAACAGTAGAGCTGTGTTTTTATGGAGAGACATAAGTTGGAACAAACTAGCAGATCAACTTTTTCCTTCGTCTTTGTCCCAACATTCTGTGCAATCCTTCCCAAGGCAGTCAATCATCCCCTGCATCTCCATAGACTTTACATGCACATGTATGTGGGATGATTTTATCATCAGTGGTGGTGGTAGCTGTGGGACTCAGTGGGTCCTGTCTCCTTGCCTTCTTGTAGCAAAATACACTGTTCCTTTATCTCCCACACTTTAACTTTTCTTTTTTTGAGACCTGGTCTCGCTTTGTAGTTCAGGCTGGCCCTGAGCTCACTATGGAGCCCAGGCAATCCTGGAACTCAGCAATCCTCCTGCCTCTGCCTCCCGAGTGCTGGGATTACAGGCGTGAGCCACCACGCCCGGCACTGTGGTATGTGGTATTGATTGCCGATGGGCGTGAGTCACCATGCCCAGCATTCTATGTGGTTTCCGGGATCGAACTCAGGACCTTGCGCTTGGGAGGCAGGCACTGGAACCACTGAGCTAAATCTCCGGCCCAACTTTTCATTTTCTTATTCAGAGAAGTCTTGGTTCTAATGGAGAAAGGTGTAGAAGGACCCAGGTGAAGAGGCACGGGTACTGCAGTGAGACAATGCATTGTGCCTCATTCTCTGTCCCCAACACCCTCCGTCTGCCCATCTCTGTACGTCACGTGGCTGCGGGGTGCATGCCCGGGGCGTGGAATGGGGATGGGGAAGCCCATCCACTCCAGGGTGTGGCGGGCTGTCAGCACTGGTCTGTGGTGTGTGAGCGTGGGGAGTAGTCACAGACTGAGTGAAGGCTGAGTGGGACACCTCGAGGTCAATAGCTCGTTATGTTAGAAACCTTGTCTGTGAATTATTTATCAAATTTCCAAAACCAGAAAAGAGTCCTGTGAGAACAAAATACATTTTTTTCTTCATGGAGACAGCATCTTCCTAAATTCCCCAAACTGACTTTGAACTTGCAATACTCTGCCTCAGCCTCCCAATTACATACGATTATAGGAATTGCCACCGCATGATTTTTATTTCGAACTGAGTGCCTATAAAATTGTTTGTAAAATAAGCACCAAAAAAAATGCCAAAAACCCCTCTGTGGCCACTTTATCATTTGTCACTAGGAGCAGGAAAAGATTTGTTGTCCCAACATGACAGAAATGTCAACAGAGTAAGGCCGCATGTCATGAAAGCACACCAACAGCAGCTTGACTTACCTTGTTTCTCCATCTTATCAGGGACGATGAGTGATTTGGATTACTGGATCCCTCGCAAAGTTAAAATATAAGCTTGCTTCCCCAAGCTTTCAGGTAGAAATCTAGTCTTCACCCTGTTCTGGTTATAATTTATTTATCCTTTAATGGAGCATTGAAAGCAGCCGTAAGAGGTCACTTCTGGGCTTGCTTGTGTGACACAGTGAGGTGAGATCCCACTGCATGGGAGGACCCGGGACTTTCTGCCTCGGGGAACTGGGGGGTCAGGAGGCACCTCTGACTTTAGAAACAGTGCTTGGGAGAAGAAAAGAGAGTGAGGGTCGTGAGAGAAGAGAAACAAGACATTGCGGAAATGTATTCTACAGGGAGAGGATCTGTTGACTTCCCAGCCAGTGACAGTATCTCCGGACTTGTCTGAAAGTAGAGAAAGAGTGTGTGTTTCATGTGCGTGCAAGTTCCCAAATGTGTGTGTGCGTGTGTGTTTACTGGCTTATCTGGGTTTTATTTCATTTCTGATTCCTCACGTGCAGAAACCAGCCTGTTGACTGTAAATCTATCTTGCTGTCTTCATTCTCTCCAAAGGGACTTTTCTCAATGGGATTGATTAAGATTTAACCAACAATAGAAAACCTACCAGTTACCGGGGAATGGCATGTGCTTTTGTAAGAACAGTCTTATTTAATCCTTACAAAGAATCATGGCACAGTGGGCTTATTATCCAGGGTTTGTTAATGGGGAAACTGAGGTAGCAGGGGCAGAGACCCACAATCTCTGACCTGCCTTGGGGCTGAGGACACAGCTTGACTCCGTTCCCTGGCCAGGCCACACTACTCCCTCCTCTGGGCATTAGATCGCAGGAGGAGAGGGGAGCAATCCTTCTCTTGCAAAGAACCAGTCAAAGTGCTAGGCGCCTTACTGAGACTCCAGGCAATCACGTATTTTAAAGCTTCACCTGCTTTTTGTAATGACTTCATTTAGGAAACAACAGTTTAGAGGAACGCTTTCATTCCCGGGGAAGGAACAGCAGAGTGCCAACCAGTGGTTCCTTGTTGCCCATGCTTTTTACCTCTCGCAAAGCATCCTGGTTGCCATGTGCAATGCGGGCCTCACACACCCTGTGCTGGCCCGTCCTGTGATGTCTTTCCTCTCCCCTGTGAATATGGTAGTCATCCTCCTCCAGTTTCTACAGCTTCTCTGTAGGTGAAGGGGCTTCCCAGGCAGCAGTACAAGCATTAGCTATTAAGGACCAAAGCCCCTCACCCAGGCAGCCAGAACCCATCCAGAAACACAGGGGCCTGTTGCCCAGTGCATTAGCTTTCCCTCTGCCAGCTGGCCCAGGGAGGCTCAGTGTGCCAATCAGGGAACGTGTGAATGGGATCCCTGCCCACGGCACCCCCTGAGAAGTAGAAAATACACGTGATCAGAACCACCAAAAGCTCGCCCAAAAAAAGGAAAGACAGGAAAAACTCGGTTTGTAGAGAAATATACAAACCAGAAACCATCTCAAGAGAAGCTCCTATTTTTGTGTTCATTTCCTGCCTTAACACTTCACACAAAAGCTCTGTGCACAGTGGCTGTTGGCCAACTGCCAGGAAAGGAATGACTCTTTCCCCACGTGCATGACCACATTCATTCTCAAAGTCAGCAGAGCAACGGCCCATGGCAAGTCCTCAGTAAGCATGTGGCAAGTGAAACTCTGGAGGACCACAGGGTCTTGGAGGTGTCTGACTAAAGTCCTTAAGTCCTGAGCTTAACAAACCAAGGAAAAGAGCTGACAGATCAAAAAGACCTTTAGCTTTTATATATCAGATCCCCCAGGGGCAGCAACACTCTTGGAGACCTTTTATCTGAGCCAGGTTCCTCCCTAGTATCTCAGATCTGAAAGTGCCAAGGGACCCTGGGCACCCAGAGGGGGTTGCCCCCATGGGAAGATCACCGTGGGAACACCACGCGAACCCAGATTTCTCATCTAGAGAGGGTGTTTCAGACTGACTTACAGCAAGGAAGTTCTCTCTGTGGGTCAGGGTGGTCCAAACTCAGCCCTCGTTGGCTTACCTGGGCTAACCGGCAGCTCAGACTGGCAGATGTCTGTGAAGTATGATTGGAAAATATGACGACTGCATAAATTAAGGCTTGTTACAGCAGAAAACACATTGCTGCTGGTCTTCCTAAAGGACACTGCTTTAAACACTCACCTCTCACCCTTCTGGCCCCCTTCCGGAGCAGTTCTGGAAATCTTCTTTCACAAGGGTCTTTAGGCTCACCCTTGTGGCTGCCTTGGTGTCCTGAGTCCGTGAAAAACTGTTTCCCTTTCATGGTCATTCTGACTTTGGGGAAGAGCTAAAAGTCTCACGGCGCCAGCTGCGGTGAATAAGGTGGATGAGGACACACCACGATGCTTTTACCAGCTGCCTTTCCACCGGTTTGCAATTGGCAGTGGTGTTCATCCAACATGGTTTTAATCACACCTGGTGAAGATGCTTGTGGAAAAGTCTTCCCGGAACACTTCAGGAAGTCACAAGAACGATAATGTGTGTGAAGCAATGGAGAGTATTTTGAGGGGATTAGTGGCAATGTATCTTTTACTGTAATCATTTTTAGTATGAACATTTGTCACATGTTTTGATCATACCCTTTATAATACTCACTTGAAAAACTTAGAAAATCTTGTGGTTAAACATTTCCATTCATTTCATCGACAACTCTAAAACTCATGAAAAAGACATTTTCCCGTCAACCACACAGAGGGGCTGAGAATGAAGAGTGGAAAAAACCCATACACACTGCTCTGAACTTCAGGGAACTCACTAAAGGCAGATGTCGGTTGCACCTTGGCCTTCAAAAGATCAAGTTAGAGAAATTTTTCAACTGGTGAAGCCTTCAGTTTTCAGTTCTCATTGTATCCGCCTGAAATTTTTCAGTTATCAGCAACTTCATGAGTCCACCAGCACCGGTGTAGAGTTCCATGGTTCTAACAGCCCAGAGCTGTGGAGTTGTGAAGTCAGAGCCCAGGGCTGCCTTGTCCCAGTAGTCCCGGGGGCCAGCTCCCTCCAGGCCCTCCTAAGCTCCAAGTTATCTGCCCTGTTGACCTGAACATTCCTCTATTTGTGGTGACATCATACGCGCAGCCCATTCTCTGCCAGGCTTGCTTCCACACCACATACCAGGCTATCCCAGCACCCAGAGCATAAGCCATGGGGAATGTGGGCTTACTGGGGGGGTGGTGCCCAGGTTCAGACGGCACAGTTTGCTTGTGTAGAATTTTCGGAGTTGAAAAGCAAGCCTGATAGAGGTTGTTGACATAAGTACCCAAAAGCAGACCTGGGAACCTGAGGGATGACACACACAGGCAGGTGACTGACTGCCCGGCCAAGAACTGGGGGCGAGGCGGAGAGATCTGGACGTCCCCATCTGCGCCCTCCTTCGTTCTTCGGAACACTCCTCTTGAGAAATCCTGGCCCTGATGCTGGCTGCCAGAGACTCTGTCAGGTTACGTGGAGGTGCAAAGAGGCAGGACAAGTCAGATTTACCTTTGCGAGCTCATGGTCTCTGACAAGATGGCAGGTGTGACCTGGGGTGTTCTGAGATGGCCTGAGGCCCTGCTGCCCATGGCATGTGCTCCGGCGACTCAGGAGCTAGAGATGGCATTTTCACAGGCTTCCTGAAGGAGTTGGAGATTTTAAATAGGGGCATGAGGAGTGGATTTGTGCAGTGGGAGGAAGGGACATCCTGTCCCACAGCACAGGGTCCCCATCCATCATAGTGGCATGGGTAGGGAGAACGGAAGAGGACCAGATTTAGAAGAATTGCATGAAGAAATCATCAGAAAGAATTTCCTTCCTTCCCTCCCTCACCTGTTTGTTTCCTTCCTGCCCAAAATATCCATTGTCAGTTGGAGATCAAAAGATGAGTATCTGTATGCGCATGAGCCTTGGCTGTATCTGGTTTGGACGTTTGAAAGTTGCTTTGCCTTTATACTCTTCACTTATCGCCTCTGCAGATGTGGACTGTTACTGCATGTTCTGTAAGGTGGAGTTCAGTGTGTGCAAGCATTTTATGGACAAACACGAGGCGTAACTCCAAAGCTTCCAAGGGGCGAGCACTTTGCCCTGTTTCTAAAACTTCAGAGGCCGCCTACACCTGTGCTCTACCTGGGTTCACAGTTCTGCCCCCTGGGAGATGGCAGAGCTCCCTGGGAGTGGCCTGGAGAGCTCTTTCTCCCTCTGGCCTCCTGGAGGTGCAGAGTGAAGACCTAGCTTGTGAGTAGTCAAGCACTTTGGGTGTGGGTTCGAGTCCTGGGATAAGACCCAGAGACTGACCCAGGCTCTCTCGCACTTGTGTGTCTGCCTCTCCCATTCTCTCTCGCTGTCCGTCTCGGCCTGTTTGGATCCCCATCCAAATACGAAAACAACACCCTCTGCAAACTTGTAGAAGTGTGAAAGTGAGTGGAGGGGCTTTTCCTTAGCACTAAGGTGGACACCGGGGACGCTGAGACCTTCAGGCTGAACCAGCCCTCGGTGATGAAAGAGTGCCCTCTAGTGGGCCCTGGCGGGAGCTGCTCTAGACCCGTGCAGTTCGGCCCAGGACAAAACGGCCGGTCTCACAGCCCTCCTGCCAATGCTCTTGGGCTTTTGAATGTGCCTTTCGTTTGGGTTTGTTTTTCCTCTTGTGTGAAGTAAAAAAGAAAAAAAAAGAACAGCTGGAGAGCAGTAGTTGGAGCAGCCTTAACAGTGCTGTGACAGTCCCCTTATCTTGGGAATTTTTCTAAAGAATTAAGCCCCACTCTCCCAAGCCATCACAGCAAGGTGGGTGTGACATCAGAAGCTTTTAAAGTGGCTCGTGACAATTTCTATATAAACCCCTTGCCTGCTCCCTTAAGGAGAGGTTCAATTATGGGAAGGAAACGCCTTCTTTCAGAATTATTACCAAATGGATTCCATATTTGATGGGCACCTCCTCCACTGGTCCTGAGTGCTTCAGAGCCAATGACAATTTTTTTTGTGGTAGCGGAAATGCACAGGCCTGCTGAGCCGTGAACGTCCTGCATGTGCTGGCAAGAATGGGACATTGGCTCCTTTAAATATGTTTCAGAACAAGCCGTAGGTCCGAGGAGGAGGGGCCAGGAGCCCATCAGGGAGGCAGGAACCTGATCGCTTGTGAAGGTTGCTGGATTAGGTAACAGCTCGCCTGGCTGAAATTGGATCTAGGAGAATGAGTGGTAACGTCTCTGGTGTCCCAGCGCAAGGTTCATTTGAGTCTTGCGTGGTGCTTCCGAGAGAAACAGGAGCTTTTAAATAATCATTTTGTCTCTTACTCGCCACAGTGCTGGCTTCAAGCAACAAATAGGTAACATCAGTTCTGTTTAGACACATCACCCTATTCTTTTATTTATTTAATGTTGATGGGAGTTGGTTTCTGGGTGTTGTTTTTTTTTTTCTGTTAACTGACTATCCAAACAGTTTGCCCATTGGTGGGTCGGAATACCTATCTTTCTACTGGTACATTCACATTCTTCTTGTTCTGGATTGAAATATGAGTACCGTTTTTTATGAGGCCATATCTGTCCTGCACACACACAGTCCAGATCCTCCAGGCACTGGAGTCTTCTGTGTCAGGGAGAGGTGAAAGTTTTCTTCTAAGGTGTTTTTCTTGTTTATATTTGTTCTTGCTCATATTCTGGCATTTTCTTTTTCTGCAACTTCAGTATGACTTAATTTAAATAGTGCAAATGGGAGAGGACATTGGGGCAGTCTTTGTTTGTTTTTCTACATCTTTACATTCTTTTTTTTCCAAATCTCAGATTTTAGATCCTACTCATGTATTTCTATCATATCAAATTCTTATTTGCTCTTTTAGCAGCCAATTCTGTGAAATTATAGTCAATCCACATTTTTAAGTTGTATTTGTTTAAAGGATTTATAAAAATGACTGGAGATTAGATCCCTGGTATGACAAAAACAACAACAACAAAAAATGACTGGAGAGCTAAGTGAATTGCTGACATTGTTATTGCTTCCCACCCAAAAAACAAAAATGCAATGTATCCTCTATACCTGGAAAGAATACTCAGGATACACGAGCACCACGGGATCCAGGACACTGAAACACACAAGGGCCTGGCACGTGCTCCATGGGCTCTCTATGTCCTATGCCAGCCTTAGCAAGTCTTTCCCTTTTTTATTTTAAACGAGTTATGTTTCAATGCCTAGCAAAGTATTAATGAGGTGGGTGTGTAGAATGTGTCTGAAATAGTTTGTTCTTGCGGATAATTGTTTGGAAAGCAGTGGAGCGTGGACTTGGGAGAAACTGAGAGGAGCTGGAAAGAGCGGGTACTCTCAGAGGTGACCGTCAGGTGGGTGGACACGAGAAGAGATGACACACTCGCAGGTGCCCATCTCTCAGTCCTTCCTCCTTCTCCAGAGCTGGGGTGCCAGTGCTCTAAACTGGCAACGGGCAGGAGACGGACTGTGCTGCCCAGGCTCTCGGAGGAGGTGGGATTCTTGGCTGACCTTCAGCAGGCAGCTCCTGGGCAGCCCTGGGAGGACACGACCTGACCACTTCATCTTCCTGTCGCCCTTCAGACCAGATGTGGTCGCGTGATCTGACACTGTTGGTTACTCGCAAGAGGGGCTGCTGTGGGGCAAGCAAGAGGTCGCTGGAGCAGCCCGTGCACCCTGCTGAAACCCGACCACGGCAGGGAATTTGAGCACCTGCTGCAGAGCCATGAGCTTGTCTGAAGGGAACACAGCAGACCCAGAACTCACAGGGCTGGGGAGCACAGAGCCACCCTAACACACGTTTTTAAAAGATCCAGCAGGAGTGAAACAACTGTATTATTTATGAGTGGCCCAGAGGCAATTCTCTTTGAGAGTTTCTGAATGACCCATACATAGTTTTGTTGGTAAAGCATTTAAAGTCCATTGCATAACAGAAAATACACACACCCGACCTCTCTCCTCTAAGCAGACACCGCCCTTGGAGAATCCCCTTGGATGGTGGGATGGCCCAGGCTCAGTGCCTTCTTACGGAAATGTTAGTAGTGGTGTGTTCTGTAGAGGACCCTGGAGATTGGAAGGAATAAATTCAAGGAACAGAAGCACATGGCTCAATCTTTATTATTCAGGGCTCAAAGGGGCCGTTGTCCATTCCATCTCCTGAGTATATCAAAGAAAATTTCCCTGGACAGGAAAAAAAGAAAAAGGCCACAAAGTTAAACTTCTCTGATCTTATAAGCTCCTGCTGTTGCCACCATGGCAATGTTGTTTGCATGAGGAAGAGTATTAAAATTTCAGGTTGTAAATGGAGAGGATTCTGGGAAACTGAAGTCTTTGGTCTGTATGCAAGAGTGGGTTTTCATTCTTCCTCTTCCTCCCCTCCCCTCCCCTCCCCTCCCCTCTTCC
>PVIC010023450.1:5569-26928 GCA_004025085.1 Thryonomys swinderianus | reverse complement strand
AAGAAATAGATTAATCTTAGATGAACAGAAAGGAAAAAAATCAGGTATTAACTAGGCTATTATGCTGTTATTTATAGATTTTCGTGTCTACAAAACTGTATACATTAATAGCATACCTCTTAAAACACTTTTTTGGAAAACTGGTATATAAACTTCATTTTATTGATAAGCTTACTAATTTATGATTAGGACTGTTATAAAAGGCAAATTTACTACTCCACTCTTACCTGGCTGCCCCATTGGTCCAGGTATTCCTGGTGGTCCTGGTGGTCCCTGAACACCAATTCCTGGCTGCCCAGGAGGTCCTACTGGCCCAGGCTGCCCATTTGGTCCAATATCACCTTTAAGAAATAAATATGGTTAGTTACTAAAACTAACAGTTGAGTTACCAGTGCATAGGCTTCATAATATCCACATGAAAAGGCATAGCAAAGACATTGAAAAACTGGATATTCATGAGGAAAAGAGTATATATAAGTATCCAGATAAAAGTATACAGAATTCACCTGTAGTCTTATAATTTAACATATATTGAACACTCAGCTTCAGTGGTTAAATCAACCTCACAAAACACTCCAAAAGATTATAACTACATATTGCCTCTACTTGTATGGTCAATTATTTAATTTTAAACTATATTTTCAAAATTAATGGATTTTAACCTATGTAACAGTCAATATCTCCCTCTTTGTTACTTCAAGTCCATAGTTTAAAATAGCCCGAAACCTCTAGTCTATCAGAAAAAAACGTCTTTAACAACAGAAACTTCACTATGCCTCTCTACATATTCCGTCACTGACACTTTTCACAATTTTTATATGCTTTAAGTTTCACTCATGTTAATTTGCACGTTCATGGGTCTCAAGAAGTGCATGCATTAATATGAAAATAACTAAAAGCAGGATATAGAACTGCTCTTTTGACCAAAAAATGGCCCTTTACCCAGTTGTAGCCAATCTTCCTCCAAATTCCAATTCTCTCTCAACCACAGCTGTAGCTTATAACATTGTTTTTCCTCTACAAGGATGTGATATAAATGTAATCATGTAGGGTTTAGCTTTTAAAGCATGTCTTATTTCACTTAATATGATCCATTTGAAGCTTATTCAAGTTGTATGTAATAGACATTTCATCATTATGCTACATTTTGTGAATCTTTTCAAAATCTGATAGACATTTGGGAGGTTTCCAATTCCTTTTTTTTTTTTTTTTCTTGAGACACAGTCTCACTTTAAAATCCAGTCCGGTCTTGCACTCTATATGTAGCCCAGGCTGACCTTAAATTTATGGTGAACCTTGTATCTCAGCCTCCTGGGTGCTATGATTACAGGCATGCACCACCACCTCCGGTTATTGTGCCCAATTCTTAATGATTACAAATTAAGCTGCCATGAACACTGAATTGGGGATTCTGTGTGAAGTTTCACATTTCCTTTAATAAATAACTAGAACTGGAGCTGCTGTGTCATGTTCAAAGGTTGTGTATAATGCTATAAGAAATAATCAAACTGCTGTTCAATGTGATTGTACACTTTGTGTTTTATCTAGCAATGCATGTGACTTCTAGTTATTTTACATCCTTGACTTGGTAGCACGTGGTACTGCCATTTTTTCTTCCTTTTTTTTTAAAGCCAATCCTAACAGTTATGCTTCTTAGTATTGTTTTAATTTAAATTTTGAAGATGATTGACCATACGGAGCATCATTTTACATGTGCCTCTTTGCTATTCAGGTGTCCATACTGATGAGGCATCTATTCAAATTATCCATTTTTCCAAATGTATTTTAAAAGCTAGGTTGTTTATTTTCTTGTTATTAAGTTCTGAGTTACCAAGTGTCTCAATACATGAACAAAATGTGACATTCTATTTACATAGATGTTTGATCTGTCATCAATATTTTCTACTTGTCTACATATAAACCTTACATAATATTCATTTAGAGCTATGTATACATAAGAACTTTATGGCATTTGACATTGCTATAAATTATACTGTTCTTATGTAACATTAATTCCAGGTTCTTTATTGCTAATATATAATCATGCTACTTATTTTTATATATTTGTTTTGCATTTTATGATCCTATTCAATCCACTCTATATTCTACAAGTTTTTTGTTTGTTTGTTTGTTTGTTTAGACAGTGTCTTGCTTTGTGGTTCAGGCTGGCTCTGAGCTCACTATGTAGCCCAGGCAAGCCTTGAACTCAGCAATCCTCCTGTCTCTGCCTCCTGAGTGCTGGGATTACAGGCGTGAGCCACCACGCCCGGCTCTACAAGTTTTTTTTTTTTTTTGAATGTCTTCTAGATGCGTGGATGTCCTCTACAAACAGTTTTATTTTTTTCTTTTTATCTATATGCCTTTGATTTTTTTTCCTTTTCACAGAGCATTGGCTAAAACTTTTTTCTGTTTCAAATTTTTGAGGAAATACATTCAGTTTTTAATCACCAAATAGATTGGATGAAATTTTTGCATACGTCTGTTGCTAAAAATGTTACATTCTATTTTTAATTTTCTGAAAATATTTTTGAGGAAAGAATGATAAATTTTATCAAATATTTTTGGTATTTATTAAGATGATAATGTAGCTTTTCTTCACTAGACTGGTGATATGGCAAATTGTACTGAATCATTTTCCAATCAGTTGATTTTATGTGGATAAAACTTACTTGGTTGTAATGTATTACCCTTTTCTTGTACTGAAAAAATTAATTTGCCAGTATTTTCTTGAATATTTTTACCTCTGTATGAATGAGAGCTATAATTTCAGGTTCTTTGCTTATATTTTCACAGGATTTTCATATCAGGGTAATGCTAGTCTCGCAGTGGTTAGAAAATGATCCACATACTAGTATTTTTGGAAAAAATTGTGTGGAATTGTTGTTATTATGTCTTTAAATGTTTGGTAGAATTTCTCAGTGGTACCATCTGGATCTGTAGTTTTTTTCAACCACAAACTCAATTTAAACAAACAGATACCAGTGTTACCTATTTTTAAATATATATTGGTATACATATGATACTAGTACCTTAACATATATAGTTGGTATGTATGTGATGGATAATAATCACATTCATCTTGAGGAATTCCCACCTATTTAGTAAACACTTTACAATAATAACTGTCAATATCAATAATATTACTCCCCAATCTAAAGACAGAGACTAGTATCATCTAAAAGGAAGCTCATAGACTAAAGGTGAAAGGATGTAAAACAATATTCCTGTGATTAGCCTGAAAACAAGCATAAGCAGCTATTTAATTTTCAGACACAGCAGAGACAATGATGACCACTATACACTCATAATAGGAACAACTCAAAAGGAAGAGATAACAATTATAAACATTTGTGCAGTAACAGTTGGCACACACAATTTCATAAAAACGATTAGATATGACAGATTAGACAGATGGCAATATTGTTAGGGGCTCATAATTAGGCAGGTCAACAGAAAAAATTTACTAAAGAAATAATCAGAGTTAGGTCATATCCCTGAACAAACACATTAAAGAAATATCTATGGAAAGGCCAAGGATTAGCTCATGTGGTACTGTGCCTACCCTGGAAGCACAAGGGCCCAAGTTTGAACACCAGTATAGCCAAAAAGAAAAAGAAGTAGCTACAGAATGTTTCACCCAACAAAATAACTTTCTACTTTTAGCATCAAATAACTTTTTTCCAAGATAGACCATATCTGAAACCATAAAGCAGGAATGAATACAGATAATTTAAATTATTATCTACACACTATCAGAGAGTACTAGGGGTCAATATCTATAATGAATATAGATGCAAAACTCCTTGACAAGATACTGCCAAATAGAACATAACTATTAAAAAATCAGACATCATGACCAAGTTGATTTCATCCCAGAATAATTCAATATATGTAATTCTCATAAGTAAAATAAATAGGACACAGATGTATAAATACTGTATCATTTTTCTGGCATGAGAAACTCAAGGTGTACATGAGTTCTAAAATGTATGATAGGTATTGTAAAACAGGAAGAAAATGTTGAAACTGGTTCAAACTGGTTTGCACTGGCTCAAACTGGTTTACACTGGCTCAAACTGGTTTACACTGGCTGAAATCAGTTTAGACCAGCTGAAACTGGTTCAAACATGTTTAGGCTGGTTCAGCCGGTCCAAACTTGTTTTAAGTTGGTTCAAACTGGTTCAAACAGGTTCAAACTGGTTTAGACCAGCTCAAACTTCTTTAGACCACTTCAGGCTAGTTTAACGGGTTCAGACCTGTTTAGACCAGCTGAAACTGGTTCAAACTGGCTCAAACCAGTCCAAACCATTATAGACTGGTTCAAACTGGTTTAGACAGGTTCAAGCTGGTTCAAACTGCCTCAAACTGGTTTAGATCGTTTTAGAACAACTGAAACAGGCTCAAACAGCTGGGTGTGGTGGCTCAAGCCTGTAATCCCAGAACTCGGGAGGCAGAGGCAGGAGGATTGCTGATATCGAGGCTTGCCTGGGCTACATAGTGAGTTCAGGGCCTGCCTGAACTACAAAGTGAGACCCTGTCTCAAAAAAAAAAAAAAAAAAAAAAACAGGGTCAAACTGGTTTAGATAGGCTGAAAATGGTTTGGACCAGTAGAAATTGGTTCAAACTAGTTTAGATCGGTTCAAACTGGTTCAGAGTGGTCCATGCTGATTCAAACCAGTCTCGACCAGTTCAAACACGTTTAGTTTGGTTTAGACTGGCTAAAATCTGTCCAAATTGGATTAGGCTAGATCACACCAGTTCACACTGGTTTATACTGGTTCAAACTGGTTTAGGCCAGATCAGACTGGTTAAGACTAGTTCAGAGGTTTGGACCAACACAAACTGGTTCAGACCAGTTTAAATGGGCTAGAACAGGTTCAAACTGGTATAGACCACTGAAATTGGATTCGACTGGCAGAAACCAGTTTAGACCATATCAAACTGGTTTAGACCAGTTTAGAACAGCTAAAACTGGTTCAAACTGGTTTAGGGCAGATCAGACCAGCTTCAGACTGATTCAAAAGGGGTTAGACTGGTTTACACCAGCTGAAACTGGTTCAAAGTAGTTTAGGCCACATCACACCAGTTCACATCTGTTCAAAGTGCTTTAGGATGGTTTGAACTGGTTTAGATGGGTTCAAACTGGTTTACATTAGCTGAAACTGGTTTGCACAAGCTGAAAATGGTTCAAATCAGTTTGTACCAGCTGAAAAAAGTTCGAACCAATTTACACCAGTTCAAACTGCTTTAGACTGGTTTAGACAGGCTGAAACTTGTTCAAACTGGTTTAGGCTGGATCAGACAGATTTTAGACCAGTTCAAACTGGTGTAGACTGGCTGAAACTGGTTCAAACTGGTTTAGGTCAGATCAGGACAGGTTCAGTCCATTTCAAACTGCTTTAGAGTGGTTCAGTCCAGCAGAAAGTGGTTCAAACTTGTTTAGGCTGGATCACGCCAGTTTCAATACAGTTCACACTGGTTTAGACTAGGTCACATGGTTCAAATCTGCTGAGACTACTTTAGGATTGTTCAAACTGGTTTAGACCAGTTTAGCCCAGCTGAAACTGGTTCAGACCAATTTAGATAGTCTGGAAGTGGTTGAAACTGGTTTAGACTGGTTCAAACTGGTTTATACTGGTTTAGCCGGGGCTTAAACTTGTTCAAACTGGTTTAGACCAGATCAGACTGGATCAGACTGGCTGAAACCAGTTTGAACTAGATTAAACCGGCTGAAACCAGTTCAAACTGGTTCAGACCGCTTTAGACTAGTTTGGACAGGCTGAAATCAGTCAAACTGGTTCAGACTGGTTCAAAGTAGTTTACACCTGTTTCGACCACCTGAAATGGAATCTCAGTGGTTTGGACCAGTTCAAACTGATTTAGAGAGAATGAAACCAGTTCAAACTAGTTCAAAGCAGTTCAAACCAGTTGAAACTGGTTTAGAACGTCTGAGACCAATTCAAGCTGGTTTAGACCAGTTCAAACCTGTTTAAGAGAGCCTGAAAATGGTTCAAACAGGTTTAGACCGGTTCAAACCAGTTGAAACCCATTTAGACCAGCTGAAACTGGTTCAAACTGGTTCAGACTGCTTTAGACAGGCTGAAACCAGTTCTAGCTGGTTTAGACCATTTCACACTGGGTTAGAGAGCTTGAAACTGGTTCAAACCAGTTTAGCCCACCTTAAACCTTTTCAAATTGACTTAGATTAGCTGAAACCACTCCAAACTGAATTAGACCATTTCAAAATGTGTCGGACCTGTCTAGACTGGTTTACACCAACTAAAACCAGTTCACAGGGATTTAGGCTGGCTGACACTGGTTTAAATTGGTTTAGACTGGCTCAAAATGATTGAGACCAGTTTGGAACAGCTGTAACTGATTCAACCTGTTTCAGACTGGTCCATGCTGGTTCAAACCGTTTTACACCAGTTCAAACCGGTTTAGACTGGCTGAAAGTGGTTCAAATTGGTTTAGGCAGGATCAGATCAGTTTCCAGCTGGTTCAAACTGGTTTAGGTCAGCTGAGACCAGTTTAGGCTGGCTGCAACCGGTTCAAATTGGTTTAGACTGCATGAAACCATTTAGAGTGGCTGAAACCGGTTCAAACTGGTTTAGTCTGGTCCAAACCTGTTCAGACTGATTCAAACCAGTTTAGACTGGCTGAAACTGCTTCAAACTGCTTTAGACTGGTTCAAACTGGTTCATGCCAGTTCACCTGGTTTAGACCATCTCAAACTGTTTTAGACTGGTTGAAACCGGTTTCAAATTGGTTTAGACGAGTCTGGTTGAGACTGGCTGAAACCAGTTCAAACTGGTTTAGACCTGTTCAAACTGGCTGTAACCAGTACAAAATTGTTTAGACCTGTTCACAGAGGATCAGACTGGTCCATACTGGTTCACACCAGTTTAAATTGGTTCAAACTCGTTTAAATAGGTTCAAACCTAAGGAAGAAGAGTAAAGCAGGAGCTATAGCAATCTCTGACCTCTAGTTATATTCCAAAGTTCCAGTAATTTAATGTTTATATATATAAACAAACATACAGATTACTGGAACAGGACTAAAGATGTAGGAATAACCCTAAGCACACTGATCTGACCTTTAACAATGGGTCCAGAAACATGAGCTCAAGTTCTAAATAACAAACAGAAACACCATATGTTCACCCATGTTCACAGCAGCTCAGTTTGTGATAGCCCATTCTAGGAAACAACCCAAATGTCCATCAACTGGAGACCAGATAAAGAAGATGTGGTTTTTCTATAAAATACAGTGTTATTCTGCCATAAAGAATGACAAGTTTCATTCATTTATGTGCAAATGGACATACCTTGAGGACACACTAATAAGTGACATAAATAGATCACAGATATGTAAATAGAATATCTTTCCTTTGGTATGAGAACCTAGAGATGTAAATGAGTTCTAGAATGTATGATAGATTTGTGAAATAGGAAATATTCAAAGGGAGTGCGGTAGGGGAAAATAATGAGGGGAAAGAATATGATTTGGAAAGTAAAAGAAATAACGTATATAGGGGTGAGGGGTTGTGGGTGGGTAGGGATATGGGTAAAAATGAGAATCAACTTGTATTATATACTGGTATAAATTCCGCGATGTTGAGGGTGATTGTGAGCTGTATATAAAATGTACCAATAAAGAATTCAATTAAAGGGCCAGAGATTTAGCTCAGTGGTTCTGGCACCTGCCTTGTAAGCACAATGTCCTGAGTTCAATCCAGGTAACCAATGCTGGGTGTAGTGACTCACACCCACCAGCAATCAGTACCATATACCACAGTGCCAGGTGTGGTTGCTCATGCCTGTCATCCCAGCACTCGGGAGGCAGAGACAGGAGGATTGCTGAGTCCCAGGCTTGCCTGGTCTACACAGTGAGCTCAGGGCCAGCCTGAACTACAAAGCAAGACCCTGTCTCAAAAAACAAACAAACAAACAAACAAAAAACAATTCCATTTAAAAAACCAGAAACACTAAATTGTCTGAAAGAAGGAGGTAGATATTTTGCCATAGTTTATGATTTGAAATATTTCCATCTGCATGAAAGCTTTGGAGTCATGGCTCTATATCTAAGAGAGATAGCTGATGGTAAACACTACCCTAACTTTTGAGTAATACAATTGATAACTGACCAGAAATAGTCAAAGACATGAAAAAAATTTATCTAAGAAGTTGTTCCGTGAGCTACTTCAGGGTTTTTGTTGGTAGAATCTGTTTTGCTTAAACTGGACTGGGCTATGTTACTAATTTAGCTGGGCGTGGTGGCTCACGCCTGTAATTCCAGCACTCGGGAGGCAGAGGCAGGAGGATTGCTGAGTTCGAGGCTTGCCTGGGCTACATAGTGAGCTCAGAGCCAGCCTGAACTACAAAGCGAGACCATCTCAAAAAAAAAAAAAACACTCATTTAATAGTAATCAACCCAACATGATTCAGGAATATAGATCTGTTCAGACTATTCTCAATATTCCAAAATATTGACCAGGAGAGTCCAATTCTTTGTAAGCCAAAAGCTGTAAAAAAAAAAAAAAAGTTGCCAAAGTATTTGTGCTAATTATTTTCTTGTATTTAATTAGCTGTAGTCAAAATCAGGGGGATTTTTTTAAAAAAGGACAAATCATTAAGGATGTGAATAGATTATAGGAATGAATACAGCCTTTAAAATTATGAAATGATAGTTCATCATTAAGGGCATCCTAATTTAAATCACTCTGAGAGTAAAGGCAAAGGACCTTGCATAGTCAGAGAAGTAAAAAAAAACAAAACAGAACAAGACTGAGCTATCACAAACAGCTGCTATGAACATGGGTACACATGTCACTATAATATGATTCTTTTAATACTTTTGTGTATATCCCTAGCACAGCAATAGCAGGGTCAAATGGGACCTCTCATCCTAGATTTCTGAGGAATCTCCACACTGACTTCCACAGAGGTTGTACCACTTTACATGCCCACCAACAGTGGAGAAGTGTTCCTTTTTCTCCACATCCTCATCAGCATTTGTTGCTCATTAATTTCGTGATAGCAACCAAGACTGGATAAAGAAGATGTGGTTTTTCTATAAAACAGACTGTTACTCTGCCTTAAAGAATGATAAGTTTGAGTCATTTACACTCAAATGGACGTACCTTCGGGACATACTTATAAGTGAAATAAAAACGTCACAGATGTGTAAATATCATATCTGTTCTCTAGTATGACAAACTGAAGATGTTCATGAGTTCTAGAAAGTATGATGGATATTGTGAGACAGAGAATATTCTAAGGGAAATGTGGAGGCAGGAGTAATGAGGGGTAAACAAAAATGTGATCGTAATTTAAAAAAAGCTTATGTATTTAGAGAGTGAGGGTTGTGGAGTGGGTAGGGGAATGGGAAAAAATGAGAATTAAATCATGTCATATACTGGTACAAATTCCCAATATTGAGTGTGATCATAATATGTATATACAATGTACCAATAAAGACAAAAATAAATTTAAAAAAGAACAGAACAAAATTAGAAGACTTACATGATTTTAAGCCTTAATATAAAGCTACAGCAATATAAACATTGTGTCACTGGTTTAAGGATAGTTAAATAAATATATAAATAAGAATTAACAGTGCAGCCAGGCATGGTGGCTCATGCCTGTAATCCCAGCACTCAGGAGGCAGAGACAGGAGGATTGCTGAGTTCAAGGCATGCCTGGACTACATAGTGAGCTCAGAGCCAGCCTGAACTACAAAGTGAGACCCTGTCTCAAAAACAAAAACTAAAAAACAAACAAACAAAAAAAAGAATTAACAGTGCAGAAATAGATCCACTCATACATAAACATTTGATTTGCCACAGATTCTAAAGTAGTATAATAGAGTGAGGGCTGGTTTAGACATGTGATAATGAAAGAAACATTTTTTTGAAATGGATGATTATTTTAAACATGAAAACTTTCAAATTATTAAGTTTATAAAACAGATGTTTGTCAGTGGTGAGCTAAGTATGTTTGTTAGACAAGACACAAAATTATAATCAAATGTATGAGATTTTATAGATACAACTGCAATAAAATTAGAATATTTTCATCAAAGTGCACCAAAACTGAGCATAAATCATATACAGATAAAATACAAACATATATCTGAGAAAGGACTAACATGCAAGATATATAAGAACACTTTGAACCTAACAAAAAAAAATGAGAAACAGCTATCCCTTAAAATGGCGTAAATATTTGAACATGTAAATGGCTCACAGTGATAAAAAAAAGAGTACAATTGTATTAGGTATAAGAAAAGTATACATTAAAAGTACAGTATGATAACACCATATACCTATAAAATTCTAATATTGGAAAGGCCAAATAGTTTCTTAAACAAATAAGCATATATGTGAACTAACAAAATAAAAGCAGATATCTACTGAAACATTTATAACAAGCTTCCCTTAGCAGCTTTATTCATAATAATCAAAAACTTGACAAAAACCAGATGTCCCTGTTATACTCATCTTACTGAAATCTAAAAAATGGTGATAAACACAATATGGATAATATACTAAATATTATGCCTAGTTAAAGAAATCTTAAAAAGAATGCACACAACATGATTCCATCTCTACGGAGTCCTAGAATGGGTAGACTACATTATGATAAACAAATTATTTGTATATTTGCCACTGCGAACACTAGGGAAGGGAATGACTAGAGAATAACACTAAGAAATGTTCTGGGAGGCTATCATCTTTTTTTTTCTTCTCTTCTTCCCTTTCTTCTGTCCTTCTTTCTCTCCCATTCTTCCTTCCTTCCTCCCTCCCTCCCTCCCTTTTTCTCTTTCTTTCTTTTCTCCTTCATGTTGGGTACTGATGCCAGGACCTTTCAAATGCTAGGCAAGCACTCTGCTACTGACCTATAGTGGCAGACCTAGTAACAGTTCAGTTTACACAAGTGTTCTATATGGCTAAATCCAGCAAATGTACCCTTAAGTTGGGTACATCTCCTTTAATATAAGTTATTTATTAAAGAAGTTATGGACCTTTAGTTATGACATGAGTGTTGAAGTATTTAGAGAGAAGTGTATGGTTGCTTCAATATCTTTGTAACATATCAAAAGCAGATCCATGCCTAGTGAGAAGAATAGACAGATGAATAGCTATGAGGCAAGTTATGTATACTTAAACATTACAATAGAATATCTGTGATCATATATAGTAGTCACTGTAAAGTTTTATACTTTGCAATATATGTTTTTTTTTTTTCTGGTGCTGAGGATTGAATACAAGGGCTTCAGCATATTAGGCAAGTGCTCAAGCCCCAAACTACACCCTTGGCTCATATACTTAGAATTTAAAAAAAAAAATTTGTCAAGGGGACAAAATGTTAAATGTGGAATCTAGCTAAGAGATACATAACTTCATTGTACAGTTTTTCCAATTTTTTCTATATAGTTGGAATTTTTCACAATAAAATTATTTTAAGGTATACTAAGAAACCTGTTTATTTCCCTCAAGCTAATAAAAATCCAGGAGGTTTTCAGTATGCTCACTTAGCAAGGCATTGGGGAAAAGAGCACATTTATACATTGCTAGCAACAGTATAAAATGGTATAAATGGAGAGGAGTCTGACAGAATCTAAGCGTGCATTTACCCTTTATCTAGAAAACCATTTGCATTACTTCATTCCATTACTATACCTGTAAACAACTGAAGTAATGCATATGAAAGATATTTTCTTTGGCATTATTTGTTATAAAATTGGCTAAAAATCCATACTGGGAGCTAGCAACTGGTAAAATACACATACCCGTGCAATTCAATACTAAATAGCACCTTTGGAGTAAGGGGGTGGGGTGTTGAGACAGGTCTTACTATGGAGCCCAGATTGGCCCTTGAATTCCCAGTGATCTTTCTGCCTTGGCCTCTCAAGTGCTGTGGTTACAGATGTGCACCACCATACCTCGTTGCTAGGTAGCTATTTTTTTAAGTAAAGATGCTTATATACTAATGTAGGATAATATCTAAGATATGAATTTATGTGAAATAAGCACAGTGCAAAAAGGCAAAAAGATAATATAACTGACCCCTCCCTATTTTTTAGGAAATGGAGAAATATACATACACACATATATTTGTATTATTTAACATTTTTTCTTTACAAAGCAAAACTATAAGGATAAATAAGTGAAAAGTGAACCCATATGGGGATGGACAGGAAATAATATATTTCATTGTTACTTTCTATATATAAACGTTCTATCATATATCCAATGAAATAAAAGACACACATAATCAATGGAATATGAAGAAAGAGTGTACCAGTGGCAGGAAAAAAGAGGGTACCAGTGGCAGTGTACCAGTGTCTCAGCTAATTTGGTTTATCACCCACCCCAAGCTTTCCCAAAGGTTTCCATTTCTACATACATTAAAAGCAAACTGAAAAGCAGCAATAGTCTCCATACCTTTTGGTCCAGGTAGCCCATCCAAGCCAGAGCGTCCCGGAGGACCTGGAGGTCCTGGGAAACCACGATCGCCTTTTGGACCAAGTGCTCCTTTGAAACCTGGAAGTCCTGGTGGCCCAGGTGGTCCAGGTAACCCAAATCCTGGCTCTCCCTTAAGCATACACATGACAAAACACAATAAAAACTCCTATGATGTTTTCTGATGCTTTTTTTAACATGAAGAATTTAAAGCAGAAAATACAAGGTAATAATTTTTCCATGGGAAGAAGAGCAGGATGATTAAATAAAAGATAACTGGTATGTGAGATAGAACATGTCAAAGGATAGGAAACAGGGCTTAGTAGAACAAATTGCATGAGTTGGACTGATTTCAGAATAAGGGAGAGAAAACTAACAGAGAATGAAACTAATGAATAGTCTATCCAAGTGAAGAAATGTGATTCTAGACCAAGTACTGGACAATCCCAAATGATTATTTTTAATTTGGTTAAGCACAATCATGGCTTTGTGATTTTGTATAAAATGCCCACTTATTTATATACGAATACTAAACCACTTGGAGAAGTGGCACAATTTTAAAATTTGGGTTAAAATGCTTAAGTGAAGGAAAAAGCAATAGCAAATATGGAAAAATCTTAATTTTTTATCTTGGTGATGGACATACAAAATTTCATTGTTTCATTCCTTTCATTTTTATGTTTATTAAAATATTAATATTAAAAACAATGAACTGAGAAAGTTTTTGCATAAGAGCTAGTGTCATGGTCAGTTGTTTTTCCTAAGGCAAAGAAGCAGTAATGAAATCCAGGAAATTTAATTAATTAAGTATAAAAAAACCAAAGGGGCCGGGTGTGGTGGATCACGCCTGTAATCCCAGCACTCGGGAGGCAGAGAGAGGAGAATTGCTGAGTTCGAGGCTTGCCTGCGCTACATAGTGAGCTCAGTGAGCTCAGAGCCAGCTTGAACTACAAAGCGAGACCCTGTCTCAAAAAAAAAAAAAAAAGGGAAACCAGAATCATTACATAGCAGAACAGTTGCCTGAACGCTGGCTGAGGAAAGTTTGAAAGTAAAATAAGAGGAATGGAAAATGACAAATAGAGTCATTTGTTACCCTCCAAATCATTATATCTAAGTGAGCAGCAATAATCTGCATTATGTGTCTGTGTTACGACTGGCACCAAGAGAGATGACATGGGAAGCTCTCGACACATTTAACACTCAGCCAATCATCACATAGATGTGTACAGAGATATGAGAGGGATTCTATACAAATGTACAGAGGAAACTAGTGTTTATACTACCCCATCTAATTGCATGACTGGTCACTGTAAAACAGGATAAAAGACATTTTTATTCAAATATGACCTCTTGCATCATTAAAGACTTGGGGTAATGTCTAAGTTAACACAGAATCAGAACTAAAGAGATGGGAGCTGGGAAAATGAGAAGAAATAATTTCAAATGTACCAGACCTTTGGTCCTGGAAAGCCTGGTGGCCCAGGTGGGCCTTCTACACCAATTCTTCCAGGGATTCCAGGTGCTCCTGGAGGTCCTGGAACTCCTGGAAAGCCTGTAAAATGAGAAAGAGAAAAGACTTTACGAAATATATCTAAATTCCTCAACCCACATTCTCACCTTATGCTACCATGCTTAATGACTACAGTAAGATGTTAAAAGAGCAAGGACATTTTGTAAGACTACATAGGATCATGCCTTACAGGTAGCTGATATTCTGTCCTAGTCATTTTATAACCTTTTCATAATCACAAAGAAGTAATTTTTGTCTTCTGAATACAGAGAACCACTACATGATAAACCAGAAATAAGCATAAGAAATGAATCCCCCACAATTCAGGACTCCTTCTCTGCTTACACTTGGTCATAGTGTCAATTTGATTGTCTTGGCAGTTGCCCAGGGGATGAGTGGAGAATACTTCTGGATGTGACTGGCTGAGTCACGGAAGCAAAGCTCGGTATTTTACCTGGTACCTGACTCCCCCCTCTCTGATGCTGATTCTCTGCTTTGCTTCTCAGTTGCCATGGACTAAGCATCTTTGCTATGCCACACCTTTTGCCAGGATGTTTCAGCCTTGATGGCAGCCAGTCATGTACTGAATACCCTAAAACTGAGCTAAATTAAACTTTTTCTCCTTTTAGTTGAGGGAGTAATGTGTCTCAGCAATAGGAAAAATGACTGACAGAGTCCTGAAATGCCTACCATGTACTTCTGGAAGTAAGCTAAAAGCAACTGTAGATATCACACACACACACACACACACACACACAATCAAATCTGATACTTTTTTGTGGTACTGAGAATGGAACTCAGTACATTCACACTAAACTACACCCCTAACCCCTCATGAAGCTGCCCAGGCGACCTAAACTTGGGATCCTCTATCTCAGCTACCCAGAGTGCCAAGATTGTCAGTGTGACAACGGAAAAGCATCTGGTATAACTGAGTAAGGATATGTTTAAGTGCTCTGTTTACATGAGTGTCACCTG
The DNA here is from genome assembly GCA_004025085.1 of Thryonomys swinderianus. Classification (NCBI taxonomy): domain Eukaryota; kingdom Metazoa; phylum Chordata; class Mammalia; order Rodentia; family Thryonomyidae; genus Thryonomys; species Thryonomys swinderianus. The sequence continues at coordinate 11,973 of PVIC010023450.1, read as the reverse complement.
TGTCATTTATGAGAATAAATTCTGGAGAAGTAAAACAGGACTGAAGCAAAGAGCACATAAAATTCAATAAATTAAGAGTGTTTTCACTTAGGATGAAACATCGGATATAGGTGTACAGTAGTCTGTTTTTTGTTTACTTCAATCCATTAATTCACAAATATCTACTGAGTGCTTCCTGTGTACTAGGAACTATTCTGAGAATACAAGAGTAAACACAAAAATTCAGTACTTTCTATGAAGTATTTTTAGCTTATAAATCAATTTTGCAAATCTACAAGTGAGATATTTCTATGATGAGACTTTTACATTAAGGTCATTAAAGTAAATACATTTTGTGAATTTTCATTTAAACTGTTTATGGAACTCAGAAAAAAACCTATGGTTAGCATGTCTTATATCAAATAATACTGTCATCTTAATCAGCTAACCCACTCCTCAGTCCAACATACCTTTGGGTCCAGGTGGTCCAGGAAGCCCAACTCCAGGAATACCCGGTTCCCCTTTGCTACCAGGTATTCCTGGCAAGCCTGGTTGGCCTGGGGGCCCAGGGTCACCTATGAGAGAACAGTTTTCAAATCAAACAGAAAACTTTCAAAGAAAGAAGCCAACAAGTAGTGAAGAAGTTTTGAAATACATTGATCCCATACCTGGAAGACCTACTTCACCATCCCTCCCTGGGTGGCCAGGTAGGCCAGGCTTCCCTGGATGGCTTAGGGTCTGACCTGGATCACCTTTTGGACCTGACAACAAGAGTGAGCCAGTGCTGAGTGCAAAATGTTCACTTGATTAAGATCTCTTTTCATTAAAAAAAGAATCATCAAACATCCTTTGAAAATTCAGAATAATAAAATTCCACAAGAAAAATAATCTCACACTATATATTCCAGGAAGATATCAAAGAGGAGGGTGAAATTTAAGAGAAAAGTAGATTATAGGTTTAATAGCTTCCATTACTGTGGATGTGTGATGGTTAATTTTAGGTGTCAATTTGACTGGATGAAGGGACATCCAGACAGTTCACCAAGTAGTGTTTCTGGGTGTGTCTGAGGGCGCGGTAGAAAAGACTGTCATTTGAATCAATAGACTAAGTAAGGAAGATGTGCCCTCACCCAGTGTGGGCCACCATTATCCAAAAACCGAGAGCCTGAATAGAACAAAAAGACAGAAAAGAGGCAAATTTGCTCTCTCTGGCAAAGATGGAACATGTACTTCCTGCTCCTGAAAAATCAGAGCTTCAGTTTTTTTGCCCTTCAAACCCTAGAACCTGCCCTAGCATCCTCTCAGGTTCTCAGACCCTTAGACATGGAATGAGTCATGGATTGGCTTCCCAGCTTGCAGAAAATCCATCAGGTGATGTCAGCCTCCAGAGTCACATGAACTAACTCTCCTAATGAACCCTCTCTCACCTGTAGATCTATGTATGTATCTACCTACCTACCTATCTACTTATTTACCCACCCTATTAGTGATCTTTCTCTGGAGAAGCTTAATGTAGGGTAGTATCTATAAAAATGTTTTTTAGGGCCAGAGGGTTAGTTCAGTGGTTCCGGCGCCTGCCTCGCAAGCGCAAGGTCCTGAGTTCGATCCCCGGTAACCACATACAATGCTGGGCGTGGAGACTCATGCCCACAAACAATCAACACCGCATACCACAATGCCGGAAGTGGTGGCTCACGCCTGTAATCCCAGCACTCGGGAGGCAGAGACAAGAGGATTGCTGAGTTCGAGGCGGCTTGCCTGGGCACCATAGTGAGCTCAGGGCCAGCCTGAACTACAAAGCGAGACCCTGTCTCAAAAAGCAAAAAAAAAAAAAAAAAAAAAAAAAAAAAAAAGTTTTTTAAACCTAGGTCATAGGAGCCTTAAAAAAATCAAATTGTATATAAGCAAATATTAATTATGGTTAATTTCTGATAAACTTAAGATTTTATGCATGTGAATTATAGTTCTAAATAATTAAAACAAGGGCTTGAAATGAACTCACTGCAGAGATGAATTTCCTAATCAGGTCACAAAAAGCACTAACTGTGACATAAAAGACTGATAAAGTTGACTACGTTGTAATTGATTTTTGTTCATTAAAGACACCGTACAAATGCAAATGGTAAACCAGAGTAGATAGCATTTTTGCAAAATCAATAACTAAGAACTAATAATACACAATATATATAGAGTGCCTCAATAAGGAAAAGAAATATTCCAATAGAATAAATAGTAAATAAAATGGACACTTCAAGAAGCACTTCACAAAAGAAAATTCAAATGGCCAATAAACATGAAAAGGTGCCAAGCTTTCATCAGATAAATGAAAACTTAATCTGCTGAAATATATCATATTCAACAGATGGGGAAAAATGTAAAATTAGTCAATGTAAAATGTTTGTGAGAATATAAAACAATCAGCAATCTCCAATAAGTCTTATGGTAGTATAAATTGGTATAATTGCTCTGGATACAATTGGGAATTCTCTAGTTAAGGTAAAGATGTACTTAAAAATTGCTTCAAAAATGTTACTTTTAAATATATGCTCTAGCCCAGGGATTAGAAAGCATTTTTTTAAAGGACCTGACAGTAATTAATTCTGTTCTTACTATGCAAAAACAACTATAGACAATGGTGAGTGGATGTGTTCAAAATAAAATTTTATTTACAACAATGGAGGATAAGCAGCATGTACTCTATGGGCCAGTTACAGAACATATATTTTGGGGGTTTGTCAATTTCTGGTCTAGAGAAATGTGATGACACGTAGATAGGTGTGTATTTTATAGTTGGGGCTACATTGTAAGTAATCCATTTGTTCATTAACACAAAATGGATGAATCAGCTGTGACACACACACAAACACAAATAGATATAGTGGGACCTTACACACTAAAGAAATTTTTTTTTAAAAAAAAAAGCAAAAAAGAATGGCTGGGGATTTAGCTCAAGTGGTACCGTGCCAACCTTGCACGCCCAGGGGCCCGAGTCCGATCCCCTGTACCGCAAAAATAAAAAAGCAAAAAAGAGTATCAGGCATGCAGCACATGCCTATAATCCAGCAGTTGAGAGGCTGAGGAAGGAGGGTTGCCATGAATAGAGACCAGCCTGGGCTACACGGTGAGTCTGCGCCTGGCCTGGACTACTACTGGTGAGACCTTGTCTCAAAATCCAAAAGCAAAACAAAACATCAAAGAAAATAAATATAATCTAGTATATAAAAGTTAATATAAAGAGCATTTACTGCATGATTCCATTAACATAAAGCTCAAAAGGAAGCAAAATTGTTTCAAAATTCATACAACAAAACAGGGAGAAAAGGAAGGTAATGATGTGAAAGTCAGAGAGTAACTTCTTTGCAGAGGAGGAAGAGGCTGTGAGTAGGAAAGGACAGGGAGAGGGGGTGAGGTCTTTTAGGGTTCTGGCAGTGTTCTATATTCTTAATGTGTGTGGTAGCTATATGCATGTTTCTATTATAATTATTTTAAACCTTGCATTACTTATCATGGACTTAATTATTACAAAAATAGCATTAAAAAAAGACAAAATTTAAAGAGAAACACTCCTTTAAAAAACAAAACATATGTGGGCCGGAGGATTAGCTCAGTGGTTCCTGCGCCTGCCTCGCAAGCGCAAGGTCCTGAGTTTGATCCCCGGTAACCACATACAATGCTGGATGTGGAGACTCATGCCCACCAGCAATCAATACCACAGTGCCGGGCGTGGTGGCTCACGCCTGTCATCCCAGCACTTGGGAGGCAGAGGCAGGAGGATTGCTGAGTTCGAGGCTTGCCTGGACTACATAGTGAGGTCAGAGCCAGCCTGAACTACAAAGCGAGACCCTGTCTCAAACACACACACACACACATACACACACACACACACACACACACAAATGTATTCCCTTACTAAGGAGCTATAAAGCACAAATGAAATGGTTAGAGAAATACATCTCTCATGAAAGGAAGTCAAACATGGCCAAACGGTAACACATTTCTGCTTTCAAGTACCAAATTTAAAACAAAACAGTCATACTAAACTTACCTGGTATTCCTGGCTGGCCTGGGTTTCCTGCAATACCTTGTATGCCTTTTTCACCTACTGGACCAGGAGGGCCAAAACCAATGGGGCCCATAGGTCCCACATTCCCTGGAAGACCTGGCAAACCTGGGTTCCCAGGGGGACCTCTTTCACCCTTAATAGCAACTCCACCCTGAAAAGGGAAATGTTTGACAAAGAAATGCATACATTTAACAACTATCTATAGGTGGGTGTTACTGAACACAAGTTGCAAAATAACAGAACCATAAACAATTCTTAAGAGCTATATAAACTGATATAACCACCATGAAAATTCATATGGAGATTCTTCAAAAGAAGTATAACTAGACATTCAATATGACCTAGCTATTCCCTCTCTAGAAATCTTCCTGAAGGAGTTAGAGACATTATATTACAGTAGTGCATTCATACCCAAGTTTATAGCAGGACAACTCATAATAACTGAATCTTGGAGCCAGTTTATATGTCAATAAACAGGTGAATGGCTAAAGAAAGTGTGTACATATGTATACACAATGGAGTACAACCCTGCTATACCAAAGGATACATCTGAATCATTTGTAGGAAAAAAATACACTTTGACACCATCATGTTAAGTGAAATAAATTAGGCCCAGAAGTTCAAATATACATGGATTCTCTTATATAAAAAATTAAGTATAAGTTATAATGAAGCATAAATACTTTAAAGACAAAGATAAAAGATAGATAATAAGAACAGGAAAGATAAATCTTTTACAAATGGGGAAGGAATCTAGGGAGGGGGAGAGAGAGTAGAGGGGATGGGCAGTAAGAAGAATAAAATTGTGTTTGTACATGTATATATACCACACAATGAATGTAATCGCTATGTACTATCATGATGAACTAGAAACTTTTGAAAAAGCTATGTAAGTGTGTGGCTTGTGACTTAAAATCTCTATCACTTCACGCTCCTTTAACGAGTATTTTTGAGATCCTCGTTTGGGTCATGTGCTTGTGCTGTAGCAGATAATGTAAATAGACACAAATCTCTCTTTACATGAGTCTTGTAACCTAGTATACATCGAGATTTTAGTAGAAAATGTACTTCCCACCTAAATGATTGAGCTATATTGTGTTAAAAAAGGAGGCTGTTCATTCACATTCCACTGGTGGCTCTGTGGCATATTTAACATGGGCATCTATTCAAACTAACCTATAATGTACTATGTATAAAAATCAAGTTAGGTTTCTGTTTGTCAGGTGTAAAAAAGCACAAAGATATATGGAATAAGAACCTTTTTATGTAGATTCATAAGCATCTTAACTTTCTGCCCAAATATTCACAACTAGTATTACTCAATATAGTACAGTAATGGCTTAAAAAGTATTTATTTTTTAAAAGATTTTAAGATAGGTTTTCACTATATATTGAACTTGCTATGCACTGAACCAACCTAATCTGAGCCTTCCAAGTGTTGAGATTATAGGTATGCACCTCCATGCTGACTTAAGAAGTTTCTAAGTCAGATGGAAGAGTAGAAACTCCACACAGTAACAATGTACCTTTACTGTATATAATTATGTTTTTAAAGTATTGATTGGGTATTAAACTCAGCACATGGCCCATCTTCAGTTTTAATGTAGAAAAGCTTTTTTGTGCACTAAAGACTGAACCCAGGACCTCATGCATGCTCAGCATGTGCGGTATAACTGAACAACATCCCAGGAGACTAGGAAACATCTCTAAGTGATGATATGACATTCCATTGCCAAGAATATCAAATCAACTCACAGGCTCTCCTTTGGGGCCAGGAAGACCTGGCAGTCCATCTTGTCCAGGAGTGCCTGGTAAACCAGGAAGCCCTGGAGCTCCAGGAGCACCCAACTCTCCTTTATCACCCTTCATTCCTGGAAAAGTGAAGATGTCACCAGGTTCCCCTTTACTTCCAGGAAGTCCTGGAGCACCTGGAGCTCCTGGTATGCCCTACGTGAGGGTGGAAAAGAAGAAAAGGGAAAAGTAAATTCAACACTTTTCTCCAGTTTACTCACCAACCCACCCAGGAATATTTAGCACATAAATTAATGAATCATGTGAATCATGATCTGTGAGTGAGGGACAATCAATGAGTGAAACAAATTATATATCTATATCTATATCTATATATATGCACACATACATACATATATATATAAAAACGTGGCAGGGCCGGAGGGTTAGCTCAGTGGTTCCGGCGCCTGCCTCGCAAGCGTAAGGACCTGAGTTCGATCCCCGGTTACCACATATAATGCTGGGCGTGGTGGCTCACGCCTGTAATCCCAGCACTCGGGAGGCAGAGACAGGAGGATTGCTGAGTTCGCGGTGGCTTGCCTGGGCACCATAGTGAGCTCAGGGCCAGCCT
>PVIC010023449.1:0-26837 GCA_004025085.1 Thryonomys swinderianus | reverse complement strand
AGCCTCCTGAGTACTGTGACCAAAGAAAGGCATGCACTATCATGTCTAGCTGGTGTTTTACTTTTTAAAAACATTTCTCAGGATGAATGTATCTCCCAGCTGCCTTCCAGACACTCCTGCCTGGTGCACAGACAGAGCAAGATCTGGCTTCCAGCTTGGGATGTGGGGTGCCACCTCTCAGATACCCCTGCAATCTGTCTGTCGTTGGGAGGAGGAGACAGCAGGGATGACAGGGTTTCCAGAGCCCAGACATGGAAATCACACATCAGGCACAGACACCCGGGCTGCCCTGGGGTCACTTACTAGAGCCCCAGGCTCTTGCTGTGAGAGCTGGGGGCAGTGGTACTCCCTCCCTCACAGGGAGCTGTGACAGGAGAGGGCGCCATCTGCAGAGCTCCCTTCACATCCCGTCTGCTCTAGAGGAGGAGGTCGGAATGGGTGTCTAGGGTGGGTAACCCCAGAGAAGAGAGCTGGGTCAGATGCCTAGGTAGGCACAGCTCGGGCCCCAAGAACAGCAGCCACTCCAGACAGTTCCTGGGAGGCCTGTGGGTGCTGAGGGCACTTAGGGTCCAAGTGTGGGTGTGTTAGTGTACAGGTCTGGCTGGAAAAAGCAGGGCTGTGGCTGGAGGGCACGGGGAAGAGAGGTTGGGCTGGTGCCTGGATGGCACGGGCTGCTTCACCAGTCTGAGGTCCTGGACTCCAACTCCCACCAGCCCCCTGCTTTAGAAGCAGAAGTTCTTGGAAACCCCAGGGTGCTGCCCGCTGACCAGCCTCTTTCCCCGCAGGCTGCTGAGAGGGGACACGGGGACATCTGCTCCCTGCTGCTGCAGCATAGCCCGGCTCTGAAGACTGTCCAGGACCGGAAGGCGCGATTCGCCTGTGACCTGCTGCCAGGCAACAGCGCCCTTCGCGACCTGCTGGCCACCTGAGGTGACAGCAGCTGGCGGGGGAGCAGGTGCCATGTGGTGCCACCCCACCTGCTCAGCGTCCCACACAGGGCAGACAGCATGCCCAGGAGAGCAGGACCACTGGTTAGGGCAGCAGCCAGGAGGAGGCCAGCAAGGCTGGCAGCATCTAAGCTGGGACTGCTATTCACGTTCTAAGTTATTCCTATGGAGACTTCTCTCCCCTGAGAAAAAATAAAGTTAATCTCCTTACCTCATCCCCAAGCACAGGATGAACGTTGGAAGTGAACGCGAAAAGTAAAAGCACAAAACTGAGTAGTGGGAGAAGAGGTTGTCGGTGCTTCACCCTGTCCCTAGTGTCTCATCTGGGAGTTGAGAGTGGTCATCACAGGTGGCTCTGGGACTGGGCGAGGCCACTTTGGAGAGCACAGCACATACGAGGCTTCATCGGGTGCGGTGGCGCCACACACTGCCACTCTGACCTGGCAGCACCTGCTGAAATTCTTGCTGAGTCATACAAGTGGTTTGATTTCTGGATACTGACCCTTTGCTCTCTGTATTTTTATGTCCATTGCAATTTAGATTTAAATGAAATGGGCATGGTCAGTGGTCTGACTTTTGTAGCTTCCTGGGCAGGTTCGTCTGTGGTCACAAAGCCCTGTCTTTATAGGACATTTAGAGAGGTGTGCCAGGGAGGACTGAAGGGGCTAGATGGCACAGCCCTTACCCAGTGCTGCACGGCCCTGGGTCCTGTCCTCAGCAGCACAGCAGACAACACCTGTCATCCAGCACTTGGAGGCTGAGCAGGAGGGTCACAAGTTCAGGGCAGCCTGGGCAACTTAGTGACTTAGCAAGTTAGTGAAAAATAACAAGGGCGGGGGTGCAGCTCCCGGTGGAGGCCCTGGGCTTGATTCCCAGCACTGGCAGGAAGTGTGCCCCCCCACAGGGAAGGCTGAGGTCCCACAGACACCCTGGGGGCTGTGTCCACTGCAGGATGGTCCTGCAGATCACAATACACAGAGGAAGAAGCACCAGGGTGCTTTCTGCTGGCATGTGTTTTCGTGCTTGGGCATGATCTTGAGTTTGTGTTTGGATTTTTCATTAGGGATATTTTAAAATATGTTGTGGTGGGCCGGAGGGTTAGCTCAGTGGTTCCGGCACCTGCCTCGCAAGCGCAAGGTTCTGAGTTCGATTCCCAGTAACCACATATAATGCTGGGCGTGGAGACTCGCGCCCACCAACAATCAACACTGCATACCACAATGCTGAACGTGGTGGCTCACGCCTGTAATCCCAGCACTTGGGAGGTAGAGACAGGAGGATTGCTGAGTTCGCGGCGGCTTGCCTGGGCACCATGGTGAGCTCAGGGCCAGCCTGAACTACAAAGCGAGACCCTGTCTCCAAAAAGAAAAAAAAAAAAGAAAGTGTTGTGGTACTGAAGATCGAGCCCAGGGGTGCTCTAGTTAAGCTACAGATTTATTTTTTTGAAACAGGGTCTAAGTTGCCTGAGCTGGGCTTGAAATTGCCATCTTCCTGACTCGACCTCCCAAGTAGCTGGGATTGTAGGTAGAGAGACCTGGTGAGGAATACTGCTTTTTTTTTTTGAGATAGGGTCTCGCTTTGTAGTTCAGGCTGGCCCTGAGCTCACTATGTAGCCTAGGTAAGCCTTGAAGTCAGCAGTCCTCCTGTCTCTGCCTCCCGAGTGTTGGGATCATAGTCATGAGCCATGACGCCTGGCACTGTGGTATGTGGTATTGATTGCTGGTGGGTGTGAGTCACCACACCCAGCACTATATGTGGTTACTGGGGATCGAACTCAGGACCTTGTGCTTGAAAGGCAGGCACCGGAACCACTGAGCTAAGTCTCCGGCCCTGCTGCTTTTTTATTTTTTTTTTGAGACAGGGCCTCATGCTGTAGTTTAGGCTGGCCCTAACCTCTGTATGTACCCCAGATTAGCTTCAAACTCACAGCAATCCTGCCTCTACCTCCTGAGTGTTAGGATTACGGGTATGAGACACCATGCCTGGCATTGAATGTGGTGCTGGGGATCAAACTCGGGACTTTGCGCTTGCTAGGCAGATGCTGGAACCTCTGAGCTAAATCTCTGGCCCAGTAGTGCATTTTTAAAGTCACTTGACAGTTATATGTGGGACACACTGGCTTCCTGGTAAGATTTCAGATAAAAGTTGTTGCAAAACACTTTTTCTTAAACGTTGAAGGGGAGGAATTAAGAGTTGGCATGGGTGGCAGAGAATGGAGCCAAGTTTGGCTTTCTTATCTACTTGGTCTAGTCTGGTTAACTCTTTCTGCCTTGGAGCCAGAAAATGGGAAGAACAGGGAGCTTTAAAAGGCGGGGCTGTGGCTGTGTTTGGGGGTAGAGTGCAACACAACAGAAAACATCTCCAGTACCAAGTGTGGCAAGGTTATAGCTCAGTGGCATCACACTTGCCTGGTAAGGGCAAGGTCCTGAGTTTAATCCCTGGTACTAAAAGAAAAAGTACCAAGGAGAAAAACAGCTCTGCCTTTGCCTGTCCTGTACCTGCCAGCCCCTCTTGGGCATCTCTGCCCTGCTGCTCTAACCCTGGCTGATTTCCTTCAAAGTCAAGCAGAGGTCAAGTCCTGTTGGGCAAAGGGTACATGTGCCTTTTGAAGGAGAAGGAGGGAATTTGATCTCCTGGCTGGAGACAGATTGCCTTACCACTGGGTTTATGATTACTGTGATTGTTTTTTTTGTTTTTGTTTTTGTTTTTTTTTTTGAGACAGGGTCTCGCTTTGTAGTTCAGGCTAGCTCTGAGCTCACTATGTAGCCCAGGCAAGGCTCGAACTCAGCAATCCTCCTGTCTCTGCCTCCCAAGTGCTGGGATTACAGGCGTGAGCCACCATACTGTGATTGTTCTGTTTTTGAGATGTTCAGGCTATTCTTAAATTCATTATATACCCCAGGCTAGTCTCGAACTCCAGGCCATTCTGCTTCAGCCTCCCAGTGCTGGAATTGCAGGTGTGAGCCCAATTTGCGGTTATTATGCAGCAGGACCTGTTGCAGCTCTTAGTTCCTGTCCCTAAGAAGGCCATGCTGTGTGCCTGGAGAGCACGTGTAGGGACCTGCATGGGGCACAGATGACATCTCCAGGGCCTTAAGGCCCCGAGACCAACTGGGCCTAGCCACCAAAGTGGGTGGCATGCATGGTGGCACAGGGAAGAGGTGGAAATCGGATGAGCCTGGCTGTGGATTCCTTGGGCCATAGGTCAGCCTCTTCTCCTGTCCCTGCTGTCCTCTGCATAGACTCTGGCCCCTCAACCTTGCCCTCCAGATAACTGAGCTAGGTCTTCCCAGTGGTGCAGGTGGCCAGATCCGCAGCACAGCGGTAGGGGCTGGAGCCCTCCTGGGGGCTTCAAACCGAGGAGGACAAAAAGTGCCCCTATCCCTGTCAGGCAGGTGGCTCACAGAGGGTACAGGGCAGAGAGGAGGTGCCTGCTCTGCTCTAAATGGCTTGGGCCCTGTCCTCGGCAGGCTGCATTCCCAGGAGTCTATTTTGGTCTGTGTGACAGGCCCCCAGAGTCATCTGGCTTTGGCTGCCCCCAGAGTCAGCTCCCCTATAAAAGGGCCCAGTGTCACGCTTCTCTGGTGGGGCATGGAGAACGGGGGGACCATGGACTTCATCAGCATCCAGCAGTTGGTGAGGACAGGCTTTGGCTCTGCCGGCTGGGGGTGCGGGGACCAGGAAGCCGTTTCCATGGGAGGCAGTGAGATGGGGAATGAGAGAGGAGCGAGTGGGAAGTGCAGTGCAGCAGTGCAGGGGATAGGACCCCAGGGCCTCGCACACCGGGCTGTGCTGCTGGACCACGCTGTGGCTCAGGTGTGCTGTGTTCTGGGAGGACAAGAGAGAGGCAGTGGGGGCAGCTTTGTAAGTTGCGGTGTAGTTGGTTGTACCTGCTCCGGCACCTTGACTGTCCCTGGGAGCATCAGGAGGTTCTGGCTTAATGGCCGCAGAAAGGGTGTCTCTCCCTGGGTGCCCCGGGCAGTGAGAGACAGCGATAGCTGTGACAGTCTAGGGTTCTCAGGGTATGAGGCTTAGCTTGGGGGGCCAGCAGCAGCCCCAGCCAGCCCACTCTGGCATAGCCCCTGCAGGAGGTGATTACAAGACCCAGACCTTAGGTTGCCAGGGCTACTGCTTCAGAGCGAGTTCAGTTCTCCTTGGCTGGAAGGCCTGGGCGCTGCTACCCACAATTCCAGCCCTTCTCTTCCCTCAAACACACCTTCCAAATGTGGCCTGGCTGGGGTGCCTGGCACAAGCTATTGGCTGACAAGTGTTAAAAGCTCCAGTCACCTTCACTGTCCCTTTGGAAGTACAAGTGTGAGCCCATTTTACAGGTGTAGAAACAGCTTCCTGATGTCAAAGCGGGACCCAGGGGCTCAGAATTGTCCCCAGAGGTGTCCCCTCTGTCCCTCTAGCTTGGGGTCAGGTGGCAGCATGGTGTGATCTGCTAGGAATGCAGTAACAGCAGCCAGGAGGGAGGCAGAGGTGTCATCTGACCCTGAGCTCCTGGGCAAAGGCATGGGTGTATAAATAGCAATGTTCGCCTGGCCAGGCCTAGGTCTGGGGATCCTGCTGATGGGAGTGAGTAGGAGGTGGCTGTTGGCCCCTGGACCTTGGGCATTATCACAGGTGTCAGGTGCTTGCCAGCGCTGCAGATGGCCAGGAAGCTCGGAGGAGGAAAGCCTACATCTGTGATTTGCGTCAGTACCCACAGCCATCTCAGCTATTTTTTTTCTCTCTTCTTTTGATTCAGCACTGGGATTGAACCCAGGGTAAACTAAGCTACATACCAGCCTTCTTAAGACAGGGTTTTGTTAAAATTGTCAGGCTTGGCTTAAACTTGGAATCCTCCTGCCTCAGCCTCATGACTGTTTTGTAAGGGTCCCTCCAGCTCTCCTGATTCTCTGTCCACATTCTGTCCCGCAGGTGAGTGGAGAAAGAGATGAAGGGAAAGTGTTGGGGTTCGGTCCCAGAGGCTGGCCTTGTGACTGGAGGCTAAGTGCCCACGAGGCCGTGGCCCGGGAGAAGCTGAAACAGGAGGAAGAGAAGAAGAGAGTGAGTGGCGTTGGTGGGGATGGCAGTAGGTCCCATGTGGGCATCCCAAGTATTGGGTGTCCCTTCCGGGCAGTGCAGGCCAGAATCAGACTGGCCGAGGACCTGTCCCCCTGTCCCCAAGGTCCCCTGTCCTGGGGCTGATGGCTGGCCCGGCCTTGTCTTCTGCCCACCGCCTACCCTAGCTGGAAAAATTCAACAGCTCTAGAATGAATCTGGAGAAACTGGCAGACTTAGAAAACTTGGTTCAGAGACGGAGGGAAAAGCGACTGAGACGCAGAGTCCCCCCCAGGGAACCTGAGCCTGTGGCTGAGGTGAGACGCGTTGCAGGGCTCCCTGTCTGGGGGGGGTGGTTGGGAAGAGGGGACACGAGCTACACCGCATAGCCACCACCAGGGGCGCTCTGCGCCGGCTAGGACAGCCAGGGCGAAGGCTCTGGCAGCCGCGGGTCAGTCGCGGGCTGGTTCCTTATCCCAAAGGAGGCAATGACTGCGGTCAAGGGCCGCTCTTCCCAGCCCCTAGAGTACCTGCGTGTAGGCGCCTCGCCCCACCTCTGCTCTCTCATGTGTCCTGTTCTCCACGTTGCTCACAGTGGAGCTCCCTTCAGCACCATCATATCCATATGATGGAAAGGGGCCGTCGCTCTAGTATAACCCCCATTACTTCCATCCGCAAGGACCCTGTTTCCTAATAAGGTCATACTCCAAGATACCTGGGTTGGGACTTGAGCATATGAATGTGGGGGCCACAACATACCCCATTGCCTATTGAGACTCTCCTGGGAGGGAGACTAAAGATCAGAGCTGCACTCGCCCAGGCCCACAGTGTCTGGTCCTGTCTGCACTTGGCCATTGGGCCAGGCTGGGATGCTGTTGTCGCAGCTGCCTGCCAACTCGGAGTGACTCGGCCTTGTCCTTCTGCTTACGTAGCCGCAGCCCCAGGCCTGGCCGGAACCTGTGGACCTGGATATGTTCCTGAAGGCAGCTGCTGAGAACCAGGAGTCCCTGATTGACAGATACCTGACAGACGGAGGGAACCCTAGTGCCCATGACAAGGTAGAATGGACGGATGACACGCATACCATCTCATACACCCTGGTCCGTGCCGGGACCTGGTGTGCTGCTCGTGGGTGCAGATGTGGTGGCGTGATGTGAGCAGGGAGGGGCGGCCCTGAGCTGACGGGGATGGGGACATTCAGAGAGCTCCTCTGCTCCTTCCACCTCACCTGTCTGCCCCCAGCTGCACCGCACGGCCTTGCACTGGGCCTGCCTGAAGGGTCATGGCCAGCTGGTGAGCAAGCTGCTGGCGGCTGGGGCCGCGGTGGACGCGCGTGACCTGGTGAGCCCTGGGGAGGTCCTGCCCCTGGCCGGCCCCACCTGCGCCCGACCCTGAGAGCTACTCGTATGTTGCAGCTGGACAGGACCCCTGTGTTCTGGGCCTGCCGGGGAGGACACCTGGACATCCTCAAGCAGCTTCTCAACCAGGGGGCCCAGGTCAATGCCCGGGACAAGGTGAGGGAGCAGGCCAGGCGTGGAGCGGGTGGGCCCTTCGCACCAGGAGGGGGTGTCACCAGCCCAGCCTCCACCCTGACCCATCCTCTAGATCTGGAGCACCCCCCTCCACGTGGCTGTGCGCACAGGCCACTCCGGCTGCCTGGAGCACCTCGTGGAGTGTGGCGCCCACATGGATGCACAGGACAAGGTGGGTGCTGGGTCTCAGGGAACTGAGTAAATGGGCTGTCTGAACCATCTGCCCAGGGCCCAGCGTGCAGGCAGGAGGTGACCTCTCTACTCCACAGGACGGAGACACAGCTCTCCACGAAGCCGTGCGCCACGGCCACTACAAGGCCATGAAGCTGCTGCTGCTGTATGGGGCCAAGCTGGGTGTGAAGAACGCGGTACGCGCGGCTGGCGAGGCCTGAGGTGGGGGTGGGGCTGCGGGGAAGGAAGGCCTGAACCGCGTCCTTGTTCCAGGCCTCCCTGACCCCCGTGGAGCTGGCCCGAGACTGGCAGCGGGGCATCCGGGAAGCATTACAGGCCCACGTGGCGCACCCCCGCACCCGGTGCTGACAGCACAGACCCACCGAATCACTTGGTCGCCCTCCCGCCCCTGGGGCCCTCTGCCCTGCACGCCAGCCCTGGCCTCAGCCCTGTTCCACTTGGCCCAGGTGGCCCTTGACCTTGACAGCTGGCTGGTGGAGGGTGGGTGCCGGCTTGGGTGCTGTGATCCCACTCGGCCGAGGCTAGGATGCGCTGGCACAGGGACCACAGGTGGCAAAGTGGGTCCAGACGGAGACAGGCATGGAGCAGGACCAGGGCTGAAGTGGGAAGGGAGCCAGTAGGTCCGAGGACTGGACCTCCCAGTGTCCCATCTGCCTCGCGGCAGGAGGGGAGACCACACTGTGGAGGGCGAGGTCTGGTCTCCTGCCTGGTAACGGTAATGCAGGGGGTGGCAGCTGCATCCCAGACACATGAGGAGACCACGGCAGGACAGGCTGGCATAGGCACTGGCGTGGCCACTGCTGCCCCAGGCAGGTCTCCAGGCCGTCGGCAGCAGCCCTGACGGTCCAGAGCAGCTCTGGTCCTCGGACTCGGTGGGGGCCGGCGTCTGCAGGGTCCTCAGCAGGCTGAGGCCCACAGCACTGACACCAGAACCCACTAGGCTGCCTGAGGCCTGAGGCCTGACGAGCTAGGGCCAACACCCATTTGGGACTGTGCCCACCCTGCAAAAAGGCTCCAGTTAGGCCTGCCTGCCTCACTGGCACTGGCTGGTGGCTCTCCTCTTTGGGACGGACAGCCTGACATTGGGGTTGCTTGTGGCCCACTCAACTCCTGGGGTGGCGGCCCGCAACCCTGGCTTCCCTGAGGCTCTGCTGCCCCCTGGTGCTGGAGCCCTGCAGCTGCCCTGCCTGCGCCCCGCCTTCCCACAGAACACTGAGGAGCTCTGCACCTGGCTGGCAGCAGGGCAGGTAGGGTTACCTTGTCACCCTCCTGTCCTGGCCTGTGGGTCCCAGGCCCCGCCCCTCCCGAACGCTTCTTCTCTTCCACTCCTCCTGGGTACAGACCTGTACACTGGCAGGGCTGGCTCCTTACATACCCTCGACAACCACAGGCCAGAGGAGGCAATTGACAGGGGCTCGGCCTCCCTCATGTGTTCCTGGGTCACCTGCAGCAACCAGGGTAGCGTCTTTTCAGCAGCAGTTACTCCTAGTGTGACCATGGCGGCCTTCTCAGGCCAGAACAAGGCTACTGACTGCTACAATGTGAAAAGGCTGACGAGCGCCTGCGCTGGGCCACGTACCTGTCCACGGGCAGCTTCTGCTCTGCAGCAACAGAGCATGTGCGCCATGACGCAGGTGGCACAGGAGAAAAGGCACTTAAGTCTGTGGGGATGACAAGTCCTCATCTAGAAATGAGGACACTCAATGACAGAAAAAAGCACCTTTTTATATGGATCAGTACTTTTTGTTCATTAAACTGGCTTATTATTCATTACGCCTTATTCATAGTCTTTTTGGGGGCCAGGAGAAGGCAGGGCACTGGCCATCTGGGAAAGCCTGGCAGGGCCTATGAACTGTGCCAGCCTGACAAAAAGGTTACAGCACAGGGCCCTGGCACCTGGCGGTTCTGTTCTGGGCATCCCTCTGTGTAGATGGACAAGTTCAGAGAGCAGCAGTCTGCAGCCTCAGCTGCTCATTAGAACCACTGGGGTGGTTTGTAAAGTCCTGACTCCAGAGCATCAGGTGGGTGGACAACAGGCTCATGTGCACCAGGAAACCTCAAGGAATCTGCCCAAAATGCTTGTCTAGACTGAGGGAGTCCAGCAAGACCTCAAGATGCTACATAAATACACAACAGTCCATTTTGCCCTCCCAGCAATGAACACATGGATACAAAAGTTAAAAATATGATAACAGGTACACCTGTTTAAGAAAGTGAAATACTGGGCCAGAGATTTAGTTCAGAGGTTCCTGTACCTGCCTTGCAAGCACAAAGTCCTGAGTTTGATAATGCTGGGCGTGGTGACTCAGCCCACCAGCAATCAGTACCACATACCACAGTGCTGGGCGTGGTGGCTCACGCCTGTAATCCCAGCATTTGGGAGGCAGAGACAGGAGGACTGCTGAGTTCGAAGCTTGCCTGGGCTACATAGTGAGCTGAGGGCCAGCCTGAACTACAAAGCGAGACCCTGACAAAAACAAAAAAAACAAACAAAAAGAAATACTTGTGGTTAAATCATGTAAAAACGGATGCTGAAATCTACAAATCAAAATTTATATAAATGGAACAGACCATGTTCATGGGTTGAAAGACAAGTTAAAAATCACAACTGCCAGGTCAGAGGATTAGCTCAGTGGTTCCGGCGCCCTGCCTCGCAAGCGCAAGGTCCTGAGTTTGATCCCCGGAAACCACATACAATGCTGGGCGTGGAGACTCAGGCCCACCAGCAATCAATATCACATACCACAGTGCCAGGTGTGGTGGCTAAGGCCTGTAATCCCAGCACTTGGGAGGCAGAGATAGGAGGATTGCTGAGTTCGAAGCTTGCCTAGGCTACATAGTGAGTTCAGAGCCAGCCCGAACTACAAAGTGAGACCCTGTCTCAAAAAAAAATCACAACTGCCACAACTATTGAAATCTCAGCAAAATCTTTAGTAGATATACACAAGATAGTATTCTAACTTAGTAAAAAATTTATACTGCAAACCATATATATATATATATGATATATATATTATATATCATATATATATATATTTATTCATTTATTTAGAGACAGGGTATCACTAGGTAGTTCAGGCTGACCTTAAATATATAGCCCAGGCTGGCCTCAAACTAGTGGTGATTTTCCTGCCTCAGCCTCTCAAGTACTAGAATCACAGATGTGCACCACTACCCCTGGCCAATAATGAGAATAATTTTGAAAAGGACAGAAATTGGAGAAGAAAATCAATCCACTGGTTTCTAGATATCCTGTATGGGCAGTTAATAAGAGAGTGTAATATGACAGAGGGACCCACAGAAGAAATCCCAGAAATAGAATCATACAAAAATACCCAGTTGCTGCTTTAGTCCTGGAGTCTGAACCTTGGTCTCAAACATGCTGGGCAAGTGTTCATCAATGAGCTACATGTCCATCCCTTTTTCAATTTTGAGATAGGGTCTAGGGTCTAAGTGGCCCAGGCTGGCCTCAAACTTGTGGTCTTCCTGCTCAGCCTCCAAAGTAGCAGTGCTGACAGCCATCTACCACCCCACCTGGCACAGGCACAAAAGTTATTTGACTGCTGGGCAGGTGGGAGGGGCTGCCTTTTTTTTTTTGAGACAGGGTCTTGCTTTGTAGTAGTTCAGGTTGGCTCTGAACTCACTATGTAGCCCAGGCCAGCCTCAAACTCACAGCAATCTTCCTGCCTCTGCCTCCCAAGTACTGGAATTACAGGTGTGAGCCACCATACCTGGTGTTGTGGTATGTGGTGCCAGGGATCAAACTCTTGCCAGATGCCAGAACCACTCAGCTAAATCCCTGGCCCCAGGGCTGTCTTTTTAACAAGTGGCAATTGTAGAGATAGGCACCTGTTGGCTTTAAAAACCAAAATAGGAACACTGACCTAAGTTTTCTAATTAATAATGAAGATTAGGGCTGGAGATTTAGCTCAGTGGTTCTGGCGCCTGCCTACCCACTGCAAGGTGCCCCGCTAACCACATACAATACCGGGCAAGGTGACTCATGCCCACCAGCAATCAATACCACATACCACAATGCTGGGCATGGTGGCTCATACCTGTAATACCAATACTCAGAAGGCAGAGGCAGGAGGATTGCCAAGTTTGAGGCTTGCCTGAGCTACACTGTGAGCTTAGGGCCAGCCTGAACTATAAAGTGAGACCTTGTCTCAAAAAACAAATAAAAAAAAAACACTAGGATTAACTCAAGAGTTACAAACTTAAATCTAAAACATAACATTTTTAGCCAGTCATAGTGCACACCTTAATTCTAGTTCCTCAGGAGGCTGAAACAAGAGAATTTCAAGTTCAAAGCTTGGGCAATTTCATGAGATCCTTCCTGAAAATAAAATAATAAAAAGGGCTTAATTTATTGTTCAGTGATTCCTGGTACACAAAACAAAAAGACATCTTATACACCTTTTAGGAAAAATGCAGGAAACACCTCCAATCTAGAAGTAATTAAAGGGCTTTCATATGTGATGTCAAAAGCATAATGCATAAAAGAAAAATCAGTAACTTCGGCACAATGTAGACAGAGAGGACGAGTTACAGGTTGGAGCTGTCACTGTGCCGAAAGGCCCGGGACGCTGGCTCCAGCAGAGGTACATTTGGGCCCACAGTTTCAGTTTGATCCCTATCCGTGTGACCCTGTTGCTCTAGACCACACACCTCATGGCAGAAGCATACGGTAGAGGCCCCAGTGTCCCCTCCAGGGCAGCCCTGGCCTAATCTCCCTCCACCAGGCCCTGCCAACAGCACACAGGACCAGGACCAAGCTTCTCCATGAGCCTTTTGGGGGTGTTTCAGACAGAAACCCTGACCTATGGACTATATCTGCACACCAAAAACCCTAAGACTTCCATATTTAGAATGACTTGGGAACTCTCAAATCAGGAAAATGCCTAGGCTACTGTGTTGCCACTTGCCTGTACCTGCAGCACTCAGGAAGCTGAGGCAGGAGAATCATGAGCCCAGGGGTGGCCAGGGCTATATGGTGAAACCCTGTCTCAAAAAAAAGGTAAAGGGCCGGAGATTTAGCTCAGTGGTTCTGGTACCTCCCTAGCAAGGGCAAGGTTCCTGGTTCGATCCCTGGTAATCACATAGGACAATACCAGGTGTGGTGACTCACACTCACCAGCAATCAGTACTACATGCCACAATGCTGGGTGTGGTGGCTCGCGCCTGTAATCCTAGCACCTGAACTACAAAGTGAGACCCTGTCTCAAAAAAAAAAAAAAAAAAAAAAAAAAAAAAAAAAAAAAAAAAAAAAAAAAAAAAAAAAAAAAAAAAAAAGGTAAAAAGTCAAATAATTAGCACCTGGGTAATTAGCACAGACATGCCTCAGAAAAAAAAAAAAGGAAATGGAAATGAAGCAAGCCACAGAGAGGAATCACCACACACCTGTCAGACACCACAGGGGACAGTCAGAATTTGGACCTATGGTCCTGCACTGCAGGGAGAATGAAAATCAAAGAAGGTACTGCTCATCAGAGTTCAGCAGTTCCTTTTTTTTTTTTTTTTTTTTTTTTTTTTTTTTTTTTAAGAGAAATACTGTTCAGGGCTGGAGATTTAGCTCAGTGGTTCCAGCGCCTGCCTCACAAGCACAAGGTCCTGAGTTCAATCCCAATAACCACATAGAATGCTGGGCGTGGTGACTCACACCCACTTGCAATCAATACCACATACCAGTGTCGGGCGTGGTGGCTCATGCCTGTAATCCCAGCACTCGGGAGGCAGAGGCAGGAGGATTGCTGAGCTCAAGGCTTGCCTGGGCTACATGTGCTCTGGGCCAGCTTGAACTACAAAGCAAGACCTTATCTCAAAAAAAAAAAAAAAAGAGAAATACTGTTCAGTAAGGCCTTCCCCTGGCAAGTACTTCTTTTCCCACAGAATGTTGTTTTAGAAATGTAAGTTTGCCCTGCTGGGCTTCCGCCCAACCTATCAAAATGTTTTGCAACTTTTTGAACTTCTTGACCTTTCAGGAATGTTAGCTCCACCCCCTTCCCAATAAGGTCCTGTAACTCCAACCCATCCCTAGGCAACCAGGTATTTCTAGATCAGTGCTGACTTCAGAGTGCCAGCTCCACTAATCCTGCCAGAATAATACAAGTTTTTCTCCACCTCTTGAGTGACCACAGGATTCTTTTTTTTTTTTTGAGACATGGTCTCGCGTTGTAGTTCAGGCTGGCCCTGAGCTCACTATGGTGCCCAGGCAAGCCACCGCAAATTCAGCAATCCTTCTGTCTCTGCCTCCTGAGTGCTGGGATTACAGGCGTGAGCCACCACGTCCGGCATTGTGGTATGCGGTGTTGATCATTGGCGGGCGTATCTCCATGCCCAGCATTATATGTGGTTACCGGGGATCGAACTCAGGACCTTGCGCTTGCGAGGCAGGCGCCAGAACCACTGAGCTAACCCTCCGGCTCTGACCACAGGATTCTTGAGTCTTCAAACTGATAGTGGTGACCCAGAGCTATAGCCCTGAGCTGCCCCTCAGGACTGTGGCATTTGGCTGTTCCATTGAGCCCTTCTGCTTTGCCAGGACATCACCACAGGACCCAGCAGTGGCACTCCGTACTCATCCTGGAGTGAGCCCCCTTTCCACACAGACCTACTCGTGGATGTTCATAGCAGCTTTATTTGGAACAGCCCTACACTGGAAACCACTGCGGGGGACAATGTGTTTTCCGTGGGGGACTGTTTGGCAACAGAAAGGGACAAACCACTGTCACCCACCATGACCTGGACGAGCTCCAGGGAACTCGAGTGAAAAAGATATCTCAAATGGTTACAATGTGATTCTAAGGTATACAACTTTTTCCAAACAACAAAAGAACAGAGATGAAGAACAGATTAGTGGTTGGGGGGATCAGGGCTGGGTGCTCCAACAGGACAGTCTGAGGGATAGCCTCGAGGTGACAGTGACGAGACAGGGTTTGTGGGGGACACATGTGCCAAATGACGCGGAACTCTACAGCTACAACCCACAGGCTGCAACTGGTCCCAAGACGGTATCTCCTCCCTGAGGTACAGCCACCAGAGGGCTGCGGACCTCCAGCTCTGCAAATGCCTACGAACCTCCTGACTTCAGAATAAAAAATTAGGAGAAAAAAATGGCTACAAGTGCAACTTGGTACTTTAGCCTGGATCCTGCCACAGAAAAAAATGGTCAGACCCAAGTAGACTGCAGTTAAGATCAATATTGCACAAAGGTTACATTTTTAGATCTGATACATGTACCAAGGTTAGGCAAGATTATTACCATGGGGTGGGGGAAGCCAGGGTGAAGGGCACACAGAACTCTTCTGAGAACCTACACTATTTAAAAAATGAACCCCCAGTACCCAGCATTACTAAGTTCTAGGAGTGGACCATGGGCCCTATGTTTCATTTTCCAGGTGAGTCCAAGGTCCGGCCAAGGCTCAGAACTACCCTTCTGGAGATGATTTGAAAGCATCCGCTGCCTCCTGGGTTGGTTTTTGCAGCATTTTCCTGGAGAATTTTCCAAGCGAGAGCCCCACTGTTCTTTTGGCCTTTGATACCACTGAGTAGGATGCAAATTCTGTCCAGAGGCTCCTGAAATTGCCCCACCCTCTCCAACTTATAACTCTCATCTCTGTGATGCTCAGGTTTCCAACAGCTGAACTGTGAAGGAAAATACAGGTAAATTAGAAAAACAGGACAGATACCTCCTCATTTCCGCTTTTCTGAAATAGCACTGGTAGGAACAGAAGGCCAAAGAGCTGGAACCATTTCAGAGGTAAGATAATCCTTGACTTTTTTTCCTGGTACTAGGGATTGAACTCAGGACCTTGCGTTTGCCAGGTAGGTGTGGTGCCACTGAACTACGTCCCTGGCCCTTGGTTTCTCTTCTTGAAGGACAGGTGTGCAGCTTTTCTGGTCACAGACCTGGTTTACCCCTGTGCTTTCTGCACAGCCCAGCCGCCCCTTCTCTGTGGAGGTCCTCAGGAGGGGACAGGAGAGGCATGGTAGTCACTCTCCCATGGTGACAGATGAGCAGATGCCTCTGGAAGACCCCTCTCCTCTGCGAGACTCCTCAGCACCCGACACTGACCATACTGAGTGGTGACCGAGCACCAGGGTCAAGATGAGTTGGCTGCACGGCCTCCTCCAAGCTACCAGAATGGCGGGTCGCTGACAGGGAGGGGCAGCACCAGGGATGGGCTTGGAGGAATCATGCTTCTGGCTTTGGCACAGGGCATTGTCAGGGAAGCCAGAGAGGTCACCACAGTCAAGGCTGTGTCCTGGAACCTGGGTCAACAGGGGTGCTCTCTGTGGGCCGTGAAGGTGCTGCCAGCAGCAGGGTTTGGGCAACTTGGAGTGAGGCAGGCACGGATCGCAGCCTTCGTGGAAGGCAATGACTGCACACACGGTGCCCGCTCAAGAGGTATAAATACACTGCGTCGCTGCAGCGGAGGAGCGGGCTGGCCCTGGGGACCGAGATGATGCTGTTCCCGTCGTTCCTTCAGATCAGCTTTAGGTGCTGGGCTGGCAGCCTTTCCCACAGCCTCCTGCTGGGCTCCTGCACCAGGTGGCCCAGACCCCACATCCACACAGACCATCTAAAATGTGGCCTGGAAGGGAGGGGACAGGCCGGCTTGCAGCTGCTGCTCGGCTCCCTCCAGCTTCCCACGTGCTTGTCCATTCCAGCTCCGGGCGCCTGACAAGCAGTTAAACCCCTGGGTTCCGCCCAGGGCTCTCTTCCACTGGCACGCAGGGCCTGCTGGGGTTGGACCCTGCAGGGGTGACATGGAAAGCAGAATGAACACCCAGGTTGATGATATAGCAGGGTAGGATGACCCGGAGTGGAAGCAGGGTGCGAGGCGGGCAGCCGGGCCCTGGGACACACAGGAGGAGGTGTCCACACAGAGCCAGAGTGACTGGCAAGGGACATGGTTGGCCTGACTCATCCTCACAAGAGGAAGCCACTCTGAGGGCAGATGTTGCCCAAGAAAGACAGGATCCTGGGCCCTTGGGCGAGAGAAACCTGGCCTGGGCAATCATGCACCCTGTGCTGCAGGGAAGCTCCGTGTCCCGAGGCTGGGTGGGAGCCTTGACCCTTCTGACATCCAAGAGGATGGGCTCAGCACCCCCGCCCCCACCCCGGAGAGATGCCTCCAGCTGGAGCTGTCGGGAACCCCCGGCAGCTAGCGAGCAGAGGAAGTGAGCCAAGACAGAAGGAAAAGGAGGTATTTACCTTGGTGTTTTCTTAAAACAAAAAATGCGCACTAGTCCACAGTCAATTATCAACTGCAGTTTCCAAATGTGCCAAAGAGGGAAAGGTCTACGGGGAAGGCTGAAGAGAGCAGAGAGAGAGAGAGACAACGAGCTGTTGCGCGCACCACTGAGGCCAGGCAGCGCCACACGTCAGAGGGACGTCATGGAGGGCTGTCCCGGGACTCCGGGACTGTCTCCCGGAAAGCAGCCTCGCAACTGAGAGGCCATCGGTCTGAAAACTTGCACCAATTTTAGGTTTTTCTGGTCACTAGTCTGTCAAAACTATTCAACTGCATTGCTGTTCTTCAGAAGCCACCAGATAATCCATAAACCAAAGAGCAGGCACGCAGGGAATCTTACTGACAAATGTGGGGAGCTGGCCAGGTCTGGCCCTCACACTGCAGTCTTCCACCCTCGCCAGAAGGAACTGGAAATTCCTGTGCCTTCCAAGGGCTCTGATGAAGCCCTTCTCTGCCAGGGACAAAGTCTCCAGGGCACAGGTCTCACCTGCATGACTGAGTCACCATATAAGCCAGGGACAGACCCGGGCGGACCTGAGGCTCAAAGATGGAGCGAAGACTTCAGGCAACCTCCCTGGGGGGCAGAGGTCAGGGGTTCTTGGGCCGAAATGACAAAGTTACCTTGGCAAAATAGGGGATAGTGAGTTACTGAAACGACCCACAACATCGCTATAAAAGATGTTCTCTGGACCCAATAAATGGCTGAAGCCAAGAGGATTTATAAAGAAAGCTCAAGGGGCTGGCACAGCTGGTGGCCAGAGGGTCTGTCACTGTGGCCCGGCTAGGGCTCACCTCATAACTCAAAAAGGACCTTCCTGTCACAAAAATAAGTCTGTGCTCTCACTTGTGGGCTAAGCGCCAGAGCCAGCATTCCAAGAAGTGCTCCTGAGAGTGGGATGCCCACTGAGGGAAGATGAGGCTCTGAGCGTGGCGCCCACAGACAAAGTGCCTGTAAGGGCTTTTCCCATCATGGCAGGCAGGGCCTCTCCAGAGCTCTGGTCCCCTGGCCCCCAGGACTTGGCCAGCTGGAAGCCACGACAGAACACCTGGCTTTACCCCCACATCCCACACCTCACCCTCACGCTGCAGCTCACCATGCAGTGTGTCCCCCAGCATGGGTGCCCTGACAGGACAAGCCTGCTCTGCCACACATGGTGGTTTCTGCCTTCTGAGCAGGGCCCACAGGTGACCCCAACCCTCCTTCTCCAAGTACCTAACCCTAACACCCAGTGGCCAGGATAGTCTGAAGCCGGAGTCTCCAGAGAAAGCACTGGCTTTATATTCTCTGCTTAGAGGGCCAGTGGTCTAGAGATTGGTGCCGAAACCAGAGAGGAGATGAAACCAGAGAGGAGAAAACAGAGGGAGGTGCAGGGCAAGGCAAGGGCAGAGCGTGCCATGTGCAAGCGACATGGGGGGCGAAGGCACTGCCCTCTGGGTCCCAATGCTCAGGATGTGCCATGCGGGGCTCACCTGCTGCTGCAGCCATCTTGTCACCCAGCAGCCTGGTCTGGCTGCCTGGAACAACCTGGAGGTTGGTGTTCTCGGGGGACGGTGGCAGGCTCTGGGCCCGTGTGGCCAGGAGTGCATTGAGGTATTGCAGCCGTGTGACCTGGGGGACAGAGGCGAGTCACCCATCAGGTAGGATGCTAACTGGCTGGCTGGGGGTCAGGGGGCCATCACACTGCAGGAGGGTAGAGGGCCATGCAAGTGTCTCTCAGATCACCATGGAGACCAAGGGTATGTGTGGGGCCAGAAGGACAGACAGAGGGCCTGGCGATACTGCAGGCACAGAGAGCAGAGCAGGCCTTGCTCTAGCAGCCTCACACGCTACTCAGTGTTGATGTTCCACCCACACAACCTGGTGGCCAGCTGGTCTCAGCCCCAGGGACACAGAGCCAGTTAAAGTCGGCAGCAGTGAGCAGCCTGTGGTCACCTTTACAAGCTGCAGGTCGGAGAGGGCCCTCACGGTGTAGTCTGGACAGTATGCGGAGGGGCGGGGGCCGTCAGCTGGCTCAGGCTGCAGGTCATGACGGGCGGGCTGGCGCGAGGACACCGGGGAATGGTGCACTATGGGGAGGAATAACAGTGGGCCAGAGGACATCAGCGCTGCTGAGCTCCGCCCAGGCGGCCCTGAGGGAGTGGGGTGGGACCTGGAAGGAAGGATGGGGGTAAGGAGATGCGGGCAGAAAGACAACAAGAGAAATGCTGTCTGCTCCACGTGGGAGACACGGGCTCCAGCAGAGGGGAGCGAAAGCCCCACAGCCTGACAGCCCAGGCAGCAGCCTCAAGAGGATGCGCAGCGGCACCACAGGACGGGCTTACCTGAAGACGGTGCCGTGAGGGCTGACACGCCATAGTAAGTGAAGGCCCCATTCTCGAACTTCAGGCCCTCCTTCCCGATCTCCACCTCAACCCTGCCCTAGGAGGAGATGCAGAGGGACACGCAAGCAGACGTCATCTTTCCTGTCAGAGAAGAGCTCAAGGAGGGACCCCAGCCCTAGTTCTGCAGGGCCAAGAGCCAGGCAACCCCTATCCCAACCTCTCCTGGGACCCTGGCCGGCACCTGCAAGATGAGGATGAAGTAGTCCACCGGTTCGCTGCGCTGGTACAGGTAGTGGTGTGCGGCCAGGCGGTTGTTCTCATCGAATTTCACCTCCTGGTTGACACTCGGGTGCTTCAACAGGTGCAGCAGGACCTTCTCCGAGATGCGCACTGGGCTGAACACGTCCACCTCTGCCCCATGGCGGAAAGAGGGACAGTGTCCTCCGGGGCCTGCATGCCCTCAGTCACCAGCCTGGCACCTGTCACCCTCATGGCTTCTCTCTGGTGACCCCCATCACTATCACCAGTGACATTCACAGTGGGGCCCCTACCCTCACCCCCAGCTCCCCAGGGCCACTGAGGCTGCCCCTCGGGGGACTGAGATGCTGATGAGGTCATAGGGAAGCATGTTTCTCTCACAGAAATGGGGAGCACAGACCACCTGTTCCTGGGTTGCACTCCTGACCCAGGACAGCGACAGCAGGGCCAGGGAGGCCTTCACCCTTACCTCGAGACAGGAAGCGCTGGGTAGCCAGGAGCAGCTGTGGTGAAATTTTTACTTTGTACTCCTCGTTAGACACCTTGAACAAGGAAAACTCCTCCTTGTGCTTGGGAGGGACACTCAGGGAAGTGGCCTTCTTCCTCACTGTGGTGTCTCCTGAGGAGGGTATGTATCCATCAGCACGCAAACACAACCAAACAAGAGCCCGATGCCTGGTCCTCCTTCCCAAGGCCTGGGGGCTCCACGGACACATGCGGGTTCCAGCTCCCTTCACGGTGCCTGGCTGCCATTCCTGCCACACAGCCACCCTGCTACCCAAGAGAGCATCGAGAGTAGGAAGCCACACTCAAGGCCCCAGGATGTCTGCTGAGTGCCTTATGAGACATGTCTGGGCTTGTGCCTGGGAATGGGAGCCAAGGCCTGTGCCTGTGGCGAAGTGCTCCACTCGAGCCACAGCCGCCCAAGGAGCGGGGCCTCTCAGGATGCCCGGGCAATGCACTAAGGAGCCTGTGCAGGGAACGCACAGGGAAGAAGGAAGGGGAAGGCAGAGCCCTGATCAGGCCAAGACACACAACAGCCACCGACAGCCCCAAGCTCTGAGGGACCACAGGACCCTGTGGCCAGGCCACCACCCATACTCACGGTAGTCCTCAGACTCGTCCAGGATCTCGGACTTGATGACCTCCTCAATGACGTCCTCCAGGGTGACCAGGCCCAGCACCTCATAGAAGGGGTCGCCCTCGCCCTCATTGTTCACCTTCTGCACGATGGCCAGGTGTGACTTCCCTGTGGAGAGGGGACACTCACAGCTTTTGGGGGCCTGTTTTTCCAGTTCTCTGGGGCCAGCCTGTGTCAAGGATAGAGGTTGGTGTTTACGCTGGGAACTAAGTCTGTCTCCCTGGGATCCGATGTCAGTACACTGAGTGGGCCCTGAGACCAGGTCACCCACTTGGTTCCCACACATCGTGGTGGAAGTGGGACGTGGCCCAAGTTGGTGACTGAGCTGTGGATAGGTTCCGGTATAGTCCCAGCCTGACTCTGTGCTGGGCTTTCCTGATTCCCATGGCTGCCCTTCTTGGGCTAATCCACGGTTTGAGGAAATGGGTGGTGGCCACAGGGACCCAACTGTGTGAGGAGGAGGAGCCACGGGCTGGCGCTGAACCCTCACTTCTGTGTCTCTTGTGCCATCTTCCTATCTGGTGTTGGTGGAGTCAAGCAAGCTGGAGCAGAGGCCAGGGCGAATTTCAGAAGTTTATGCTGCTGAAAATAAGTGCTTTTAAGCCTCTGAATGAAAGACAGGCCTGTATGTAATTTAAATCTCTAATTAACTACATTAAAAAAAAATCAAGGGCTGGAGATTCAGCTTAGTGGTTCCAGCGCCTGCCTAGCAAGCACAAGGTTCCTGGTTCAATCCCCAGTTACCACACACAACAATATAGGGCATGGTGACTCACGACCACCAGCAATCAGTACCACACACCACAGTGCCTAATGTGGTGGCTCATGTTTGTAATCCCAGTACTTGGGAGGCAGAGGCAGGAGGATTGCTGAGTTCAAGGGTTGCCTAAGCTACATAGCAAGCTCAGAGCCAGCCTGAACTACAAAGTGAGACCCTGTCTCAAAAAAAAAAAAAAAAAAAACCACCCAGAAAGAAACAGGTGAAATTAAGTTTAGGAACATAGTCTAAGTAACCCAATATAGTCCAAATCTTATTTCAAAAGTGACAAAGAAATTGTGATGGACACCTTACTCTCTGCACTAAGCCTCTAAAATCTGGGGTGGGCGTGCCACTTACTGTACATCCCAACTCAAGACAGGTCAGTGGGGGGCGGGAAGGGTGCAGGACTGGGACAGATGGTGCCGAGACACACCCTTCTGTCACCAGAGACAAAGTGGGGGTGAAGCGGGCCCCCAGACCTCACAGGAGTCCTATCTGCTGTAAGAATCTTTTGGGAAGGCAACAAATCAAGTTCCTGTTTTTGTATAAATCGTTATTTCACACTCTATGGGTTTAGTGAAAGCAACACTCTTTGGGGAGCTCGAAGAGCGCTGTACAAAAAGGGGGAAACAAGCTGGGCGTGGTGGCTTACACCTGTAATCCCAGCACTCGGGAGGCAGAGGCAGGAGGATTGCTCAGTTTGAGGCTTGCCTGGGCTCCATAGTGAGCTCAGGGCCAGCCTGAACTACAAAGCGAGACCCTGTCTCAAAAAAAAAGGGGGGGGGGGACAAGCACATTAAGTCACCTCTCCTCGCAGGAGGAAAGGTCCCAGGGCCCTGGAAGAGCTCTTCCAGACCTGTGGCTGAGGTCACTGGCTGAGGTGTCCCTAGATCCCCAAGCCCTGGAGACCAACCTCGGACAAGGGCACAGCTGCTCTGTCACAGACTCCAAACCTGTCAGGCCCGCCCAGGAAGGCAGGAGCGTGACGCGCAGTTCTGTCAGCAGTGTGGTTCCCAGCACCAGGGCCAAGCTTCTGAATGGCCACCTCCATCCAGAGAGCCGCCTCCTGGAACGCTGTCCCTCTGGCAGGCCACCTACCAGAAGGGACTAACTTCTCCCTTTGTCTCAAACTGCTGTTGAGATAGGCACATATGTCCCCCAGGAGATGCCACACAGGGATGGCCTACCAGGGAACAGAAAGAGGCAGGGACCTGGGAGATGCTCCTGAACAGCGACCAGGTGACAGTAGTGATACACGGTGAAGACAGGAGAGGACAGAGAGAAAAGTGGCTGGAGGGACAGAAGTCCACCACACACCCAACAGGCATGGCAGCTCCACAATGCACGGGCAGGTGCACAAGGCCCAACTTGGTAACAACTGGAAAGCCTAGAAAAGCTCCAATTTGGATTTTACAGGCATGAGTACACCAGCTATGGAAGGTAGAGGACCCTGTCACGACGCCTGCTGTCTATGAGATCCTTTTCTTTTCTTTTTTTTTTTTGAGACAGGGTCTCGCTTTGTAGTTCAGGCTGGGCCCATGTAGCCCAGGCAAACCTCAAACTCAGCAATCCTCCTGCCTCTGTCTCCCAAATGCTGGGATTACAGGTGTGAGCCACAACAGCCGGCATTGTGGTGTGTGGTACTGATTGCTGGTGGGCATGAGTCACACACCAGTTATTCTATGAGGTTACCGGGGATCGAACCAAGGACCTTGTGCTTGCTAGGCAGGTACTGGAACCACTGAGCTAAATCTCTGGTACAATGGCATCCTTTTCTTAAGGTAGCACTGGGGACTCTACCCAAGGCCATCACATGGAGCTACATCCCTAGTCCTTTTTTTTTTTGAGACAGGGTCTCACTTTGTAGTTCAGGCTGGCCCTACACTCACTATGTAGTCCAGGCAAGCCCTGAACTTACAGCAATCCTGCCTTTGCCTCCCGAGTGCTGGGATTACAAACCTGAGCCACCACACCTGGTATTGTTGTATGTGGTTAGCAGGGATCAAACCAGGGCCCTTGTGCTTGCTAGGCAGGCGCTGGAACCACTGAGCTAAATCTCTGGCCCAGTCCTTTATTTTGAGACAAGGTCTCTGTAAGTAGCTAAGTTGCCCAGTCTGGGTTCCAACTTTCGATCTTCCCGCCTCAGCCTCCTGGATAGCTGGGATTACAAACATGCAACACCATGTCCAGCTTTATGTTATGGACAAACTTCAGAGATTTATGCTTTCCCTGAGGGGCAGCACGGGAGCACTGAGTTATTCCTTTACACTGGAATTTGCGTCCATGCAGTGTCCTAAAAATCTAGAGATTAGTTTTTGCTGCCTTCCCTGTTACTTCTGCTTTTCTTTTTTGCAATGCTAGGTAGGTAAGCCTTCTCTACTGGGGAGCTGCGGTCTGTCATCTGCTGTGTGTGAGCAGCTCTGCCCTCCTCAGCAGCAGGCTGTCACCTAGCTTCCGGTCAGTAAGCCAGAATTCCAGAGTTGAAAGCAGACTTGCGAAACTCCCCTCCCCATCTCTCTCTGCTTAGTCTCACTAAGGGCTGAACAGGCAGCTAGGTTGGTGGTTTACAGAAAACAAAAATCACAGCTCTGAAACATTCTTCTTAACATGTGTGCAACACAACTTCTTTGTCATCTGTAGTCTGTGCTGAGGGCTGCCTCCTCCAGCTTAGGAACAGGGCCCAGGACTCCAGTTCCAGGAAGACTGCAGGTACCTTGGCCTTAGTCGATTGAGAGATGGGGAGGGGACTGATCTGAGAGTCCTGTGCCAAGAAGATTGCACCCAGTCATTTGGTCATAAGGAATGTACTGTATTTTTTTTAAGTTTTTTGAGACAGGGTCTCACTTTGTAGTTCAGACTGGCCCTGAACTCACAGCAATCCTCCTGCCTCTGCCTCCTGAGGGCTGGGATTACAGATGTGAGCCCAACAGTATGATATGTGGTACCAAGGATCGAACTTGGGACCTTGCACTTGCCAGGCAGATGCCAAAACCACTGAACATAATCCCCAGCCCAGGAAGGTACTGTATTAAAGGGTCAGGACAAACAGGACCCACACGAGCTAGGTACAGTGACACATGTAATCCTAGCACTCAGGAAGCTGAGGGCGACTGCCAGTGCCAGGTTTAGAGCTACTTGAGGCCATTGCTCAGGAGCAGGAGCACCTGTGCTCTGGCCTTCCTTCTCTATGGCGCTTTCTTCCTGTCAAGAACAGGTCAATGTACCCCACTCCAGGCCTACCCTATGGCCCAGGGGCAGCCCCTCCCTGCTGTATCTCCCTGCCTCACCTGCCTGCCAGACACCTGTCTACCTCTGCCCCTCTCCATCTCCATGACCACTGTCCTGTCCAGCCACAGCACCACATCTGCAGATCCCTCACCTTTCTAGCTTCTAAGGCATCCGAGCTCTGGTCCCTCCTTCTGTGGTCCTGCCTCTTCCTGCAGCTCCCTCTGTGCCTTATACACTTGTGCTGGGGGTAGGGGGCGGGGCACCAAAGTGACTCTGCTTGACTTTGGAGCCTCCAGGGACTTGCATTCCTGCTGGGAGCCTGCCTCCTAGGCAGGGCATGGACACAAATTCTGGGTGAGGCAATACCACTCCCTGCCCAGGCCCTCAGAGGGGCAGAAATCTGGGATTCACACTCAACTCTTCCCTCATGCCACAGCCCCTCAGCTAACCAGTGTGTCTCCCCTATTCCACCTATGGATGGCCCCTAGGTCTCCTCCCCAGGCCACCATGTGCCCCAGCCAGCTCTTGTCACTTCTCAGCTGAGCCAACTATCTATCAGCCACTGGTCACGGGAACAACACGGATAGTGCTGCAGTGCCCACAGCCCTGGTGATGCAGTCCTGGCTCCACTCACAGCCCCTCAGTCCCACTGTCCCCCTACCCATCTTGTCTGGCCACACGCATCTTAATGCTTCCTGTCTGGGGGGGGGGGCAACATCCCTGCATCCAAGCTCACTTGCCACTTCTGAAGACCTGCCATGGAGAGTTTAGGAACACAGAACCACTTTTGCCATCTCATCCCAGACATCCTGACCAACTCCTGAAGCTCAGTCCCAGACAGCGCAGCCCTTCCATCACTACTGCCCTGAATCTTCTGCGGCAACCAGTCAGGCAAAAAACACAAGAGTCCTGCTGAAGCCAGCCATCAGTGACCTTTTGTTTACTTAAGGAACCAAAGGACAAGCAAGCTCAGAGCACCAAAGAGCCTACAATGGTCTCTACATTATTCCTCGGAGAAAGAGGAAGTCTGGTAACCATGCTGGAAAAAATGGAACCCGCACTCCCAAGTCACTCCATGGGTGAGCAGATACCACCTACCACACCACAGTGCATCCCCGGACAAAGACTGTTCTGCTAGAACCACAACCCCTGCTTCCTACCTGCTCCTACCCCAGATCCTTCCCCAGTTCCTGGGTCTTCAGCAGCAGCAGCTGAGGGTCTTCAGCCAGACGGGGCTATGCAGCTACCCCAGGGTCTAGGAGCCGCAAGCAGGCAGGGACAGCATCGACTCCAGGGCCACAGTGTTGACCGTCACCACAAGGGCTACAGTGCTTGGGAGCTGATGCAACCCAGGTGGTACACTTACCACCAGAAGGCTCCCTCCTCACAGAAGGGCCAGAGGGCACCTCCTGCAGAAGTGGCCAGGAACACTTGTGGTATCTCTCACAGACTGGTCCTGCCTGACATGAGCCCCAAACTGCAAGATGTAAGAGGTGAAGGATAGCCCAGGGTTCCACTCAATACAAGAGGAGCCTTGACAAGACCAGAAAGCCTCCTTCCGGCTTGTCCAGCATTAAGCATTAGGATGCGTGTGGCAAGACAGGGCACCTCCATGTGGAATGGAGCAGGCAGCTTCCCAGTTCTTCACCTCTCATCTTGCAGCTCTTGGGAGTCAAACCATCCTGGAGGGAAAATACCCCCCACCCTCCCTACCTCGCAACCAGCTGGGAGGGGTGCAGGAGTGTGCAGCAGGCTGTGGATTCAAAAGCCTGCAGCAGGGAACATTCCCTCAAGGAGGACCCCTTTGAGAAAATAGACCTCCCAGAGGGACTTCCCAGTTTGCCAGCACCAGAAAGAGAGGCTTCAGAGGGCCAGAGATTTAGCTCAGTGGCTCCGGCACCTGCCTAGCAAGCACAAGGTCCCTGGTTCGATCCCAGGTAACCACATACAACAATACTGGGTGTGGTGACGCATGAGTCACCACACCCAGTAGTCAGTACCACATACCACAGTGCCCGGCATGGTGGCTAATGCCTGTAATTCCAGCTCTCGGGAAGCAGAGGCAGGAGGATTGCTGAGTTCAAGGCTTGCCTGGGCTATATAATGAGACCAGGGCCAGCCTGAACTACAAAGCGAGACCCTGAGGGAGGG
>PVIC010023448.1:11402-26975 GCA_004025085.1 Thryonomys swinderianus | reverse complement strand
CAGATCATGGCTGTTATTCTTCTTTATTGCTTATTTAAACATTTGGTGCCTCTAAAACAGTTGCTGTTGTTAATAAGAACTTAGCTAGTTTGTGTTAAGTCTGTATCAGGTAACATCACAATTCAAGGTGACTTTTGTTTAGGAATAAAATGAATCTTTTGAGCTGTTGATCCTTATTTCAAGCTGTTGAGTTTTTATTTCCATAAGGCTACTCTGTGTTTTTCCCAAGAGGCTCTCAGTCTCCAGGCAGAACTCAATCCAGTAACCTAGAGGCCAAATGACCTCATAACTCATTAGCAGTTCTCAGAGCCATCTGGTGCCCTTGAAGAGAACAGTGTTCAAAGGCCTGATGATAAAGACAACAGCGTAATTATTTCTCTGCCATGATTATACCTTTAGATGGCAAGCAGTCAGCATATTTATTTGCAGATTGCTTAGGTGGTTGTTTTCTAAAGGCATAATAACAATGCTGTAGTGGAATAACTTGTTCCCCTGTCCTCTCCATCCAGCCTGCAAATAGGTAAATTGACTGCCAGTAAATAACCTACTGGATCGCAAAACACTGCAGTGTAAAAGGGGAACCCAACAAGGAAATACTAAGATGTGATCACAGACTATCACAGATGTGACATAGGCAAAGCATGTAGCCATTTGGACTGGTAAAATCTCAACTGCGAGGAGTGTCCTGCCAGTAGCATTTCTGTGTACCTTGCCTCATTTCCATTCTGTAATGTGGTCTCTAAATAATCTGAGAATTTCTCACCCTAACCTGCTTCTCTTTGATCTCATTTTCTGTAGAGAGTCTTGCTCTTTGCTGCTCAGGAAATGTCTTCACTTTCAGAATATGCCTTGCGTATGAGCCGTCTGAGTGCCCGGATATTTGGTGAGGTTGCCAGGCCGACTGACTCTAAATCCATGAAAGTGGTGAAGCTTTTCAGCGAACAGCCCATGGCTAAGAGGAAGGAGACCTACGACTGGTATCCAAACCACAATACGTACTTTGCACTCATGGGCACACTCCGTTTTCTTGGCCTCTACAGGTAATAACAAACAAAAAACACAAAGAGAAAACCATGAGAGATGTTTTTAATAGAACAGGAAAGGAAAAAAAAATAGCCTTTCTATCATTATAGTTTTATAATTCTTATGAGAGATCCTACTTAGTTTAGAAAGTAGAGTTTGTGACTTCTTTCAAAAAAAAAAAAAAAAAAGACATGTTTCAATTATGTGTAAAACATGACTGATGTTGAACTGATACTGACCTATAAAGAGACGTTTAATTATTCATTCTCTAAGAGCACTAAAAACTGCTGTGGAGGTAAAGGGAGGAAACCCCAGGAGCACCAAGGTTGCCTGGGAAGCAGGTTCCTGGTATCAGATGAAGAGTCCCTGCCCTGCGCCCAGTATGCCTCTCAGTGGGTATGTGGGCGCCTCCTTTCTTCCCTGGCAGCAGTTTTATTGGCATTCTTAGTCCTCCCACTGGATTCTGGCATTTTTATTTTGTACCTTTTTGATACATTAATTTGATCTAAATAAGCCATAGTTGGCCATTAAGTGTTCCGTGTAAATTGTTCACCTTCAACACCACCCCACTGGTATGTTCATGTGCGCCAGGAAGAAGGCACTTAGGGCTGTACACCTCTCCAGGAAGAAAATGGATCCAGTACCTTTGATCATTTTAAGTAAATTTTTTTTGTTTCCAAACTAATAACATGCTCATTACAAAGAATTTAAATAGTACCTAATTATATAATATTAAAGTATATATCACCCTTTAAAACATTTAACATGTGTAAGTTGAACTTGTCATTGGGCAAAAAGACAAACATTAATTTGGGATCCTTCATTCTAATGTGTTAAAATTAATGGTGCAGCATGATGCTCATTCTACAGAACTAGTGCATTCATTTATCCAACACATGTGTCTTATGTATCTCCTATGTGCCAGTGCACAGGGCATCGATAAGGAACAGAGAAGAGGACGTTGGGCTAGGGATATTGCTCAGTGGCATTGCGCCTGCCTGGCAAACACAAGGTCCTGAGTTCAATCCTTGGTGCCGACAAAAAGAAAAAAATAGGGCCAGGGATTTAGCTCAGTGGTTCTGGCATCTGCCTGGCTAGTGCAAGGTTCAGAGTTCGATCCCTGGTACCACACACCACAATGCTAGGAGTGGTGCCTCATGCCTATAGCCCCAGCACTTGGGAGGTAGAGGCAGGAGGATTGCTGTGAGCTCAAGCCTAGCCTGGGCTACATAGTGAGTTCAGGTCCGCCTGAACTACAAAGCGAGACCCTGCCTCAAAAAACAATAACAAAAAAAGATATTTTCTTGTTAAATATATTACTAGAGATTTGGTCTGTGATCTAGTTTGAATGTCTAGAGTTGCTTTGGATTGTCCACCTTGCCATCAGTTGGGCTCAGAAAATACAAACTAATGGTATTATGACCCAAAATAAAATACTGGAAGCCAGATCCTCTGAGTGGATTACAGCCCATAACAAAACACACTCAGCTGCTTCTTACCTATCTATTGGCTGCTGTGCTCTGCTTGTTTAAAGAACAAAACTTGGCTCACTGTGGAGATAGGGAAAGAAGATTTAGCACTTAATTATCCATGGAAAAGCATTATTTTCATATATTTAGTCACTAGTTATGCAAATGGCTCATCTAATGCCAGGCTTTCTACAACAGCAGGCTAGACAACCTTCAGTAAAGAGAATCAGATTTGAAGGTCTGCAGAAGAGAGAGGGAAACACGAGTTCTCAAATACAGTTTACCAGGTCCTGGGTTCTAGTGCCCGCAGAGACAAAGCTCTGCTCATGAAGCTGTGTTTCTGGCCAAGAGCTAATAAAGGAAATGCAGGGGAAGAAGAAGGGGGAAAAAAATAGGTGAATGATAGGACATGTTGCAAAGCTGAACGTGCTGTGGGAAAAGGCTGAGCTGCCTGAGCAGGATTCAGAGTGCTGACCCGGCCACGGTGAGCAGGGAGAGGCCTTGTGGCAGCATCAAACAGGAGGCAGAAGCCGAAAGATGGTGAGTGAGCCCCTGCGGCCCAGGCAAGCAAAGGCCCCGGGGCAGGAGCAGGCCAAGAAGCAGTGGGGGACGGGGCTGTAGGTCAGTGAGCACCATGGTGAAGGACTAGGGCTTTGCCTCCGGGTAAAGGAGGTCACCTGCAGGGCTGTGAACAGAGGGGTGACGCCATCTGACATATATTTTAGAAGATTTGCCTAGGCTGCTCTGTTGAGGATTACTTAATATCCATAGCTAGACCCAGAGTTTTATTATATATCAGCCATCATGTTGATGGAATGGAACATGAAATTCTATAAATCAGACCTGTTTGATCAAGATACATCATGTACAGGTACAAATTCTCGTGACTGTGACCATAATATGTAACTAAAATACTGATAAAATTTATCTTATAAAAAAAATTAAAATAGCCTAGGGAGTTAAAAAATTGGGTCCAGCAAACCCCTTTTTTGCCTTTAATTTAAACATGCTATTTATGCTTTACAGAAGAGGAAATTCAGATGCAAAAAGGTAAGGTCACTGATGTAAAATTGCAGAGCTGTCATTTGAATCCAGGTTGAAGTGGATTCTGTAACTTACAATAGCACTATACTGTTCTTTCATCATTTAGTCTTAAGGCACGTTATTTTAACACATTATAGGCAGTCTTCAACTTCCACACAAGCCCCTGCATAAAGGGTCCTGTCTGCCTGTGATCTGGCTTCTTCCTGCCTGAGCGTTTCCCAGCAGCCTTCCTATGAAAGCAGCTCCCTCCTCTCCTCTACCCATGAGTAGATACTCGTGATTCCTAAGGCAGTCACGTACCCTGTGTAGCTCCCGAAGATTTTCAGTCCTAATGCAGGGAAAGTGGGGTAGTTGCACCTGTGTTTTACAGTCCCATAGGTCTCCCCGGGCAGGTCTGGGAGGTTAACTGCAGTTGCAGCATTATTTCTCTGTGGGAAAACTGATTTACAAATGAACTTTCGGATGCCAACCCAGCGTCCCACGTTTTCTGTTCACCAAAATTCCTTTGTGCCAGGAAAAGTCATAGATCAAAAACAAGCCTCTTCTGTGATGGCGTATGCCTGTAATCTCTGCACTCAAGAGGCTGAGGCAGGAGGACTGCCAAGAGTTCAAGGCCACCTGGGGGTGCCACATTGGGAGACCCTGTCTCCAGAAACAGAACAAAACAAACA
Organism: Thryonomys swinderianus; assembly: GCA_004025085.1. Lineage (NCBI taxonomy): Eukaryota > Metazoa > Chordata > Mammalia > Rodentia > Thryonomyidae > Thryonomys > Thryonomys swinderianus. Next base: position 22,768 of record PVIC010023448.1, on the reverse strand, counting down.
AACAAACAAAAAAAACCAACCTAAGAGAATGTTCTAGTGCACTTTTCCAAACTGATAAAAATAACCAGTTGATCATTTTTCCTCTCTTCATTCAGAGATGAGCATCAAGATTTTAAGGATGAACAAAGACGTCTAAAGAAACTTCGTGGAAAGGGAAAACCAAGGAAAGGAGAAGGAAAAAGAGCATCAAAAAAGAAATAGTGTTAACCATCGTGACAGAAAATTTCTTCCTCAGTGACTAAGATGCAAATGCATCTACAGTCTTCCCACATAAGAGAGGAATGCGATCTTCCCCAGTGAGGCTCACATGGAGCCCAGTCATCCATGTGGGAATCCAACCCACTTAAGTTGTGTCTGCTTTATTTGAACATGTTCTGATTCTGCAAAGTTATTTCAGCCTTGGTTTTGTAATCTGAGGTTTACCTAATTCTCTGATGGGATGAATATATAACTTACTGTTTAATGAGGTGTTTGGGGTGGATATGGGATGTTGGGGGAGTGGAGAAGCAGCCTCGTTAAATGAATGCTCTGCAGTTTCCTCGTTCCTCCCTTTCTTCCTCACTTATTACTCACCCCTAAATGTCTTTCATCTCATTGGCCATTCAGCCACTGTCTCCACTGCCACGCTCACAAACTTTATATTCATCTCCACCTACTCCTGTGAGCATATCTAAGTGGAATAAAAGGCTGTTCTGGGAAAGGGTCTGTTGAATACTGTCTACAAGGTACTGCGATGCTGGTAATAAAGGGTTATTTTAATCAATGGGAGATATAAGTATGATCGTATACAATTGTATTAAATGCTAAAATGAAAAAGCTAGGCTTTATAAGAGTGTACCCAGACAGAATATATCACCAGAGGCCCAAACTTCATTTGGAGCCCTTCCTTAAAGAAATTATATTTAAGCTAAACCAAGGATAAATAAGATCAAAAGAAAAATGGTGAAAAAAGTGTTTGAGACAGAGACAAACACTGACTGGTTCATGGTTGGTCATAAGGAACTAGACAGTCCTAACCATGAACAGCTTTGCAAGCTCCATGAAAAATCTTGGATGTAGTCTGCTTAACTGGAAGTCAGAATGTAAGACAGTTCTTTTGTTTGTTGTTTTTGTGATACCAGGGAGTAAACTTGGGCCCTTGTGCTTGCATGGTAGGTACAGTGCCACTAAGTGAAATCCCCAGCTCTAAGACATTTCTGTTGACGACTTGCATATATTTGGGTAGCTGCTGATTTCATTGGCTTCTATTGCTGAGTTTCCAAAGAGAATGTAAGGGCCTCTGATTTTTAAATTCTGCCCCCACACACGCACACCAAGGTTTCACTATGTAGTTCAGGCAGCTCTTGAATTTACCATGTAGCCCCACTGGCCTTGAACTCACAGTGATCCTCCTGCCTCAATCTCATGAGTGCTGAAATTATAGGCATATGTCACCACATCCAGCTGGTTTTTTTTTCCCCAAGAGTTTGAATCTTTAGTACTGTGCAGGAAATATTTTAAAGTACTTTTTAAAAGTTGTAGTAAAGACAACAAAATTCAGCATCTTAACCATCATTAAGTGAACAATGCAATAGTTAACTGTGTGTGCATTGTATTAAAATGCTTTTTTGTTTTGTTTTTTTGTTTTGTTTTTTGGGGTTTTTTTTTTTTTTGAGGCAGGGTCTCACTTTGTAGTTCAGGCTGGCTCTGAGCTCACTATGTAGCCCAGGCAAGCCTCAAACTCAGCAATCCTCCTGCCTCTGCCTCCCGAGTGCTGGGATTACAGGCGTGAGCCACCACACCTGGCTTAAAATGCTTTTTAACTCTACCTTTCACAGACAGAGCAAAGTGCATAGGCAACAGGACATACAGCAGCTACGCCAGCTATACTAATCTTCCCTGAAATTCTGAATGACTCCTGGATGAGTAAGAATTCCAGTACATATGTTTAGACAAATGTTATGTTATTTTTAAAGATGCATAATCCAGATGGCGTGGCTGAGGTTTATAGCCTGTTTTTAAAAAAATCTAAAATTGGGTGATGTGTATCTGATAAAAGTGAAGGCTGAGAATTCATTCATTTAAAGCTTTTTACTGAGTATCTGCCGTATGCCTGAGTAAGAGGATACAGAAATGAATAGATGTGGTTCCTAAGTTTGGGGGAGGAAGGGCAAAATACGGCACAGTCTCAGAAGTCCGCTTAGGAAACTGCAGATGCATCGTTATTCTTGACCGATGCAGCCGAGCTAGGTATGGGCGGGTGTTGGGCTGAGAAACAAGATCTCAGTCTGAAAGCTAAGTGATGGTTCTGAATTATGTGATCTCCAACTTTTGAAGAAGGGTCGGCTGCAGGAGAGAATTAGAATCAGCATTGGAGAATAGCTGCATTAGATGCCAGCAGCAACCCTGAGTCATTGGTTGGCTACTGGAAGAACTCCACGGAATTCTTCGACCTTGAGGCTGCAAGGTCCCTTAGCAATGGTTGATAAAGCTTGTGGACAACCCAGCAGCAGATCAGTGTACCACTGTTCCATGCTGCAAATCAGACTGACGCTACAATGGACTTGCCGGTAAGCTGTCCCCTCAAATCAGCTGTTAGAGTAAATGCTATGGGACTCAACCCTATGGTGAACTTCACTGGACCTGCTGGGAAACAGGAGAAGGAAGGGTTGACTCTGAAAGGCAACATTTCAGGAGATCCAGTGACCAAGTGTTTAGACCACAACAAGCATCATCAAAAGATAACCCTAATTCTATGTGTAGGTTGGCCAAATTGTTCAACTGGATTCTGGTCACAACCTAAACTACTGGGCACGGGATGTGGCTCAGTGTCTCTGCGCCCACCTGGCAAGAGCAAGATCCTGAGTTTGATCTCTAATACTGCCAAAAAATAAAAGGAGTGTGGGCCAGAGATTTAGCTCAGTGGTTCCGGCGCCTGCCTCACAAGTGCAAGGTCCTGAGTTCGATCCCGAGACTCACGCCCACCAGCAATCAATACCACATACCACAGTGCTGGGTGTGGTGGCTCACGCCTGTCATCCCAGCATTCAGGAGGCAGAGGCAGGAGGATTGCTGAGTTTGAGGCTTGCCTGGGCTACATAGTGAGCTCAGGGCCAGCCTGGACTACAAAGCAAGACCCTGTCTAAATAAATAGATGATAGATAGATAGATAGATAGATAGATAGATAGATAGATAGATAGATAGATAGATAGATAGATAGATAGATAGATGATAGGTAGATAGATAGGTAGATAGATAGATGATAGATAGATGGAGTGTCCAAGGCAGAAACCACTGCCTTTGTGATCCTACAATGCCTTCTCTGAAGGTTTTTCATTCTAAAATTGGAATGCTTCACCAGCCTAACAAAATAGAGGGTATTTGGAGAAGGATTGCATAAACTGCACAAGGTTTTCCAACATTTTTAGCACAGGCTCCTTTGTATGTTTAGTAAGAATTGCTGTATCTGATTAGATTTTTCCAAGACAGTGTTCACAGATATCTGCAAAAATACATAGTTCTCAGGGCTGGCTCAGCAGGGGAGCACTTGCCAGGCATGTGCAAAGCCCTGTGTTCAATCCCTAGCATCTATAAGAAATAAATACAGAATACTCTTCACATTGACATGCAGCATGATAGGGTCTGGAAGAGGACATAGGTGGGAGATACTTTCTATGTAATCCTGGGCTACAAAGTTTATTTATTTCTGTTGGTACCAGGGACTGAATTCAGGACCTTGTTCTTGCCAGGCAGGTGTGGAACCACTGAGTTGCATCCCTAGCCCAGAAACTCATTTTTTTTTAAAGCATAACTACAGATGTGGATGTGTGTATAAGTACAGTGCTTTTATTTACAATGCATCTTCCAAGGAAGAATAAAGCAAAATTTAAAATTCTGCATTCTTCAATCCATACCTTTCCTCACACATTTCCTTCATAGCTCCTAAATGCTTAATGTTAAGATTTAGAACTGGGAACAAACTTGAAGCACAATACATAGAATAAAACTTCTTTTAGCCTGCTAACCCTGCCTTAAAAGTCCTTAAGTATTCAACAGAAGTTCTAAAGGAATTTTTTTCTTAAATGACAGCAAAACAAAGTGATACATTCAAGAAGGCTTAGGTAAAGCAAAAACAATAAAAGCCTAGATACGGAGATAACTAGAAAAACATGTTGAACTTCAAACAATGAAATGCTTTTTAAATGACATACAGGCAGCAAAACGGAGCAAGAGTTGATTACGTTGGTGCGAGGACCCGCTAAAGAGAGTCCTCAAATGCAGTTTTGTTGGAGACCTGGCAGTATTATAAGGTTCGTCTTAAAGCAGAAGCTACAGTTAAGGCCATACAGATTCAAAGAGTCCTTTTTACCCTTCAGGAGTGTGTTCTCTGGGAAAGAGTAGTCATCATCTATGGGAGAGGATTCTTTGTCCCAGATGCCAAATATGTGGGCTGCTCCTAAGATTGTCTCAACAGGACACTGAGTTGGCGCTCAGCACACAATCATCTTCCCCCAAAACCACAAAACCGTTGATTGGTCCTTTGAGTTTAGAATAAAAACAGTGTTCTCAACAGATATTGGAAGTCTTAGGAGATTTATCTAAACAGAAGCCCAGTTTGAGAATATCCATGAGAACAGACCAGAGCATTAAGCACCAAACTAGTAATAAATAGTATAAATGTTTAAGAAGAGAGTTGGAGATAGAAATGTGATTCAGAGCATCAGTAATGACTTCAGAACCAAAAAACATGAGTATTTCAACATTTGTTGGGCACTTAACACATGTGGTCTCTTGTGCTCTGCAGGCCGAATCTTTTTTTTTTTTTTTTTAATGAGACAGGGTCTTGCCTTGTAGTTCAGGCTGGCCCTGAGCTCACTATGTAGCCCAGGCAAGCCTCAAACTCAGCAGTCCTCCTGCATCTGCCTCCCCAATGCTGGGATTACAGGTGTGAGCCACCACACCCGTCACTGTGGTATGTGGTATTGATTGCTGGTGGGCATGAGTCACCACGCCCAGCATTGTACGTGGTTACCGGAATCGAACTCAGGACCTTGCACTTGCAAGGCAGGCACTGGCGCCAGAACCACTGAGCTAAATCTCCAGCCCATGCAGGCCAAATCTTATTCACCCCTCACCATGGTAAACGTCCCTGTTATACAGATGAGTCTGAGGCTTCATCTTGTGACCAAAAGCACTAGCTCCAAGAGTCTTGATGGAGGTTTTACATTCAAGCAGCGGACTCCAAAGCCTGTATCTTTGATTACCACACTTACATGTAGCATTTCTCCCAAACACAGAAAGCACACAGTATTGCAGAGACCCCCTAGCACCCATAATGCCTCAGGGTGGTGAGAGCTATAATGGCCTGATGAGCTCAGAATCCCACTCTGAATGAAACAGTGTCTACTGAGTCCTCAAGTCTCCAGTGTCCTTTCATGGCCTAATGATGGAGCACTGATCTCTAAGTCTGAGGATTACTGTAACAACTATCATTTGTCAAGTGCTTTAGCATTTGGTAAGCACCATACTTACCTCTTAATCCCTATGAGATTAAGTATTATTTTCCTCCCTTGTGTACATGAATTTAAGTTTGCAGCTGTAACAACTGACTGCATTAGAACTACATGGAGGAGGGCAAAAGATTGCTGTCCCTGGCCCCTTTGCACACCCGTCAAAGTTTGTGCAGGGTGGGAGAAATAGCACCGGTCCTGCTATTCTTGGAAAGCTTAAGTGGCTCTACTATGCAGCCAAGATTAAGAAACATTTCTGTAACATAGTACTTCACAAACTAGTATTTCTCAGTCATCTTGAAGCCTTGTTGAACTCAGATGGAGAGGCCCTTCTCAGTTTTTACTCCAAAGGTTGCTGATGGGGGCCAAGAACTTGAATATATAATAAGTTCCCAAGTTGTACTCTTGCTACTGGTCTAGGGACCATACTTTGAGAACTATGGTTTAAAGGAACTTGGCCAAAGTCCCCCAGATGGTAAATGACTGTGGTTCTAACTGGTGAGATTTAATATGAAATCACAAGGACCTTGTGCATACCAGGCACATGAGGGAACTCATGAAACCACTGACTGCTATTTAAAAAAAAAAGATCTGAATAAATAGATTCCCATATACCTGGAGGAGATTAAGCATTCTGAGGATCCCCACTGAACCCTGGAACAGGATGACAACCTAGGCCACATACTGCTGTGAAGAAGGTGCCCCTGGGACCAAAACAGGCCAACCCACACCTGCTTCAGCAACATGGTGGTCACAGTTACTGCTGATGCTATTAGAAAAAGCCTTGATTAGAAGAAATGGCTAAAATGATCCAAGGAACAAAGAGGGATGCGATCCTCGCAGTGATGGTGCCACAGCTCTGAGACAAATGAGAGCATCACATGTAGCAGCCAAAATGCTGATGGAGCCATTGAAATTTCAAGATACAGACGAAGGAGATGGGGCTGGAATGGAGCTTGGTGGCAGAGTGCTTGCCCAGCGTGCACCAGGTGCTAGGTATAATTCTGGGGTGGAGACCAGGAGATGGCACCATAGCCATGATCACTATTTGGCTCTTTTAGATTCCTGTACCAAGCTTCTTCAGAAAAGGATTCATCAGAGTCTGGGGGGACTACCGAAGGCACAGGAGAATAGTGATAATGACTGGATCCATAATTTTTTTTTGAGACAGGGTCTCACTTTGTAGTTCAGACTGGCCTTGAGCTCACTATGTAGCCCAGGCAAGCCTGGAACTCAGCAATCCTCCTGCCTCTGCCTCCCGAGTGCTGGGATTACAGGTGTGAGCCACGACGCCCAACACTGGATCCATAACATTTAAAAGCACCTAAGGCAGACATGTGGAGGGCAGACAGAAGGGTTTTAAGAAGGTGGCAAAGAAATGAACCTGGAGACTCCCAGGAACTAAGGGAGGACTAGTTTGAGACAGAACAGTGGGAATCATGAAAGGAGTCTTTAAAACTGGACAAAGCCTTATAGTTTTACTGCTGAATTCTATAAAACTTTTACAGAATAGTTAATGCCACTACTTCTCAAACTTTTCAATGAAATCAAAATGGAAGCAATACTCCCAAATTCATTCCTGGAAGCAACCATCACTTTGATTCCAAAAGCGGAGAAAGACCCAATCAAAAAAGAGAACTACAGGCCAATCTCCCTCATGAACATAGATGCAAAAATCCTCAAAAAGATACTGACAAATAATACAGAGGATTATCAAGAAGATCATACACCATGACCAAGTTGGATTCATCCCAGGGATACAAGGACAGTTCAACACATTTAAGTCAATAAATATAATACACCACAGTAACAGACTCAAGGACAAAAACCATATGGTGATTTCAATAGATGCAGAAAAAGCATTTGACAAAATCCAACACCCATTCATAATTAAAGCCCTACAGAAAATTGGAATAGATGGACTTTATCTCAACCTAATAAAAGCCATTTATGAGAAACCAATACCCAGCATTATACTAAATGGTCAAAAATTGAAACTTTTCACATGAAGATCAGGAACAAGACAAGAATTCCACTCTCATCACTCCTATTCAATATAGTACTAGAAACATTAACCACAGCAATCAGACTAGACATAGGAAAGGAAGAAGCTAAGCTGTCATGATTTGCTGATGACATGACACTCTATATAGAAAACCCTAAAAACTCAACCAAAAGACTACTAGACTTAATTGCCAGATTAAGTAGCAGAGCTGGATACAAGATCAACACTCAAAAATCAATAGCATTTGTATACATGAACAATAGACTCATTGACAATAGCATCAATAAACTCATTCACAATAGCATCCAAAAAAATGAAGTATCTAGGAATCAAAGACCTCTACTCTGAAAACTACAGCACTCTGAAAAGAGAGTGAAGAGGATATCAGAAAATAAAAAGACATCCCTTGTTCCTGGGTAGCAAGAAGCAACATTGTCCAAATGGCCATACTGCCAAAACTACTATATAGATTCAGTACAATCCCAATTGAAATCCCAACAGCATATTTCATAGAGCTAGAGAAAATAATCCAAAAATTCATCTGGAACCACAAGAAACCTAGAATAGCAAAAACAATTCTAAGAAACAAGGACATAGCAGGGGGTATCGCAATCCCCAACTTTAAACTATAGTACAAAACCACTGTGATAAAACAACATGGTACTGGCAAAGAAACAGGCCCAAAGATCACTGGAACAGACTAGAAGATCCAGAAACAAATCCAAATATATACTAAGCCACTTCATCTTCAACAAAGGAGCCAAACCCCTTAATGGAGGAAAGATAGCCTCTTTAACAAATGGTGCTGGAAAAACTGGGTTTCAACCTGCCAAAGACTAAAGCTAGAACTGTCTCTTTCGTTATGCACTAAACTCAGATCAAAGGAGATTAAAGACCTAAATATTAAAACTGAAACACTTAACCTGCTGTAAAACAGGTTAAGTAGAACTCTTGGAAACATTGGCATAGGAAAAGGCTTTATGAATAAAAACTGCAGCATAGGAATTAGCAGAGAGAATCAAAAACTGGGATCTCATCTTATTAAAAATCTTCTGCACAGCAAGGAAATCACCAGCACAGCAAAAAGACAACCTACAATATGGGAAAAATATTTTACCAAATGTTTCTCAAACAAAGGGCTACTATCTAGGGTATATTTTAAAAAAATAAAAAAGAACTAAAAAAAAATTTAAAGACCCAGTCAAAAATGGCATCCAAAATGAATAAACATTATTCAGATGAAGAAATAAAGGTAACTAAGAAACATAGGAAGAAATGTTCAACATCACTGGTCATTCAAGAGATGCAGATGCAAACAACACTGAGATTCCATCTCACTCCAGAAAGAATGGCTGCTGTCATTAAATCAACCAACAATAAATACTGGCGGGGATGTGGAAAGGAACCTTTCTCCACTTGGTGAGAATGTAGACCAGTACAAACTTTATGGAAGTCAGTGTGGAGATTCCTTAAAAAACTAGGATTAGAGATCCCATTTGACCCTGGTATTGCCCTGCTAGGAATATACACAAAAGAAATAAAAGAATCATATCATAGTGACATATATGCACCCATGTTCTTAGCAGCTCAGTTTGTGATAGCTAAATCTTGGAAACAACTCAAATGCCCATCAAGTGGAGACTGGATAAAGAAGATGTTGTTGTTGTTGTTGTTGTTGTTTTGTTGTTTTAATAAAATGGGACATTAGCCTTAGAGAACAATAAATTTGAGTCATTTTACTCAAATGGATTACTTTGATGATGTAATTATAAGTGAAATAAATAGGAAACAAATGTGTAAATACCATATCATTTTCTTGTTATAAGAAACTGAAGGTGTAAATTAGTTCTAAAATGTACGATAGATACTGTGAAATAGGAAGAAAATGTTCAAAGGAAAAGGGGAGTAGAGACTAGTAAAGAAGAGAAAGGAAAAAAATGTGATAGTTTAAAAAAGGGCACTAAGCCTATGTATATAGGGGGCAGGGAGTTGTAGGGAGGGCAGGAGAATGGGAAAAAATGGAAATCAAGACATGTCATGTACTGTTACAAACCCTGAATGTTGAATGTGTTCATAATGTATATATAAAATGTCCCAATGAACTCAATTTGAGTTTGAGGCCAGCTTGGGCTACCTCATAAATTCAAGGCCAGCTTGAACTACAGAGTGAGATCTTAGTTAATCTCATCCTCCCAAATATTCACAGTCATACCCAGAAATGTTTAGCTAAATATCTGGGCACCCTGTGGCCCAGTTGGGTTGACTCATGCAAATAATCAGCACACATAGCCATCTCTGAGAAGGGAACAGGCATGGCTGTAAGACTGATCACCCTGGACTCCAGGCATGTACCCGGAGTTGGATTTGGACTTGGATATTCCATGGGTGAGCCGGAAACCCCTCAGCCCACAGAGGTGCACAGATGCCTCAGCCCTTCAGGTTCTCTGAGGCAAAGGCTGCAGTAACAAGCACCTGGCAGAACCACATCCTGGGAGGCCTCAGCAGCAGACCAAGAGGGCATGGAGCAGGCAGCTTAGGGGACCCTGGGGTTAGGACTTAGAGAAGTTGTGGTGCAAGAGATAAAAGCCAGCTGAGTCTGAGAGCACAAGGACAAGTCAGAAAGGACAGGAAGGCAGTAGAAGCTGGGTGGGCAGAGCCTAATCAGGGGAAATGCACAAGCCCAAACATCACAGACAGTAGCCTACAGCCTGTGTTTGGCCCATAAGATATACTCACAAACCAGGAATTTGATACCAACATTTGTCACTTAAGCATTTGTGCACATGACTCAGATTCCAGGCTCTATTAAAACTAAAACAAACAAAAAAATCCATGGCTGTCCCATGAGGGGAGGTGGCCGAGATGGCAAGTTCCTCCAGGACAAACAAGCTGACGCCCTGCTCCCCATGACAGGGCCCTTCCCTAGAGGCCGCTGCTCTCCTCCTGCCTCCTCCCTGGCTCCACTGAGGACTCTCCAGTGTTCACACTTGTTCTGGGACTTCAGTGGCCGAGGCTATGGAACAGCCCAGGCCTGGGTGACTCCAGAAGAGGTGTTGTCTGTCCCTGGCCCACTTTGTGCCACAAGGATTGTGTCTCTGAAGCCGCCAGAGGTCCAATTCCAGTCACCATAATCCCTCCTGTCAGAAACTAGGACATGAAGATATCTTCTGAGCAATCAAGAGATGCAAATGAAAACAACACTGAGATTCCATCTCACTCCACAAAGAATGGCCGTGATCACAAACTCAACCAACGATAAATGCTGGCGTGGCTGTGGGGAGAAAGGAACCCTTCTCCACTGTTGGTGGGATTGCAGACTTGTGCAACCATTGTGGAGATCTGTGTGGAGATTTCTCAGAAAACTAGGACTGCGGGTCCCATTTGACCCTGCTATACCCCTGCTAGGAATATACCCAAAAGAATTTAAAAACTCACATTGGAAAGACAGATGTACACCCTTGTTCATAGCAGCTCAGTTTGTGATAGCTCAATCTTGGAAACAACCCAAATGTCCAGCAACTGGAGAGTGGATAAAGAAGATGTGTTTTTTTTACAAAATGGAGTATTACTCTGCCATAAAGAATGACAAGATCGATCCATTTAGGTGCAAATGGAGACACCTGGAGGATATACTAATAAGTGAAATCAATAGATCACAGATAGACAATTCCTGGATCTTCTCTTTGGCCTGAACACCTGTAGATGCAAATGAGTTCTAGAAAGTAGGACAGCTTTTATAGAGTGGAATATTTCTATAGGAAACTTGGTGTGGGAATGTGATGAGGGGAAGGAATAAATATGATACAGAAAGAAAATAAAAGAGCATGTATAAAGGGGGGAGGAGGGGGGAGTGGGTAGGGATATGGGTAAA
>PVIC010023448.1:0-11302 GCA_004025085.1 Thryonomys swinderianus | reverse complement strand
TATCTTCTGAGGAAACCAGCAAGTCTTGAGAGTTTTTTTTGTTTTTGATTTTTGGGGAAGTTTTTCCCTCACGTGTGGTACCGGGAATCAAACTCAGGACCTTGTGCTTGCAAAGCAGGCACTGGAATCACTGAGCTACATCCTTGGCCCCTTGAGAGGTTTGCTCTTTCTCTCACAAGCCACTCTTCACTAAGCAGTATAATTTCTGGTTTCCTCTTCGTTCCCCAGTGTTTTGTGACAAGGAAGTAAAATACAAGACAACCAAATCCAAAGGGTGGAGTTCATGGAAAAATGCACACGTGTGTCCAGGCGAGGGCAGTGTGTAAAGGTCGCCTGGGTTCTGGTCAGCAACAGGGGGCCGCGTGAGCAGCTGGGGTGGCAGCCGGCGAGTGGGCTATTCTGAAGGAGCAGGAATGGGACTGGGTCCCCACGCAACTCACCGGTCAGCCAGGAACCAGTCAAGCAGCAGAGTCCCTTGTGCAGCAGGGAGCCCCCAGGTAAGGCCCGGATACGCCCCACAGGGCTCTTGTTTAGTCTCGCACAGGCTACTGGATTCTGGGTGGAGAACAGCGTGGAAAGGAAAGATGCCTAAAGGAGCAAAGTTCTACCACATGAGCCTCAAAAGCATACATGATGAGCTGGGTGTGGTGGCACACATCTGTAATGCCAACACTTGGGAGGCTGAGGCAGGAGGAGCTCTGTGAGTTAGAGGCCAGCCTGAGCTACACAGTGAATTTAAGAACAGGATGAACTACATAGTCAGATCTTTTCTTAAAGAAACCAAAACAGGGCCAGAGATTTAGTTCAGTGGTTCCAGCACCTGCCTCACAAGCGCAAGGCCCTGAGTTGGATCCCGGTAACCACATACAATGCTGGGCGTGGTGATTCGCGCCTACCACCAATCAACATCACATACTATAGTGCCGGGCATGGTGGCTCACGCCTGTCATCCCAGCACAGGAGGCAGACACAGAAGGATTGCTGAGTTTGAGGCTTGCCTGGGCTACATAGTGAACTCAGGGCCTGCCTGAACTACAAAGTGAGACCCTGTCTCAATAAATAAATAAATAAATAAATAAGTAAGTAAGTAAGTAAATAAATAAATAAATAAAAGTTACATATGATGTGCTAGGATTTAGTTAAAGGAATTCAGAGAAATTTGATTTCTATAATAGTCCTCCCTTATCCATAGGGGTCACATCCCAAGACCCCCTTGAATGCCATGGACAGTAGCAAACTCAACGTGCCAACACTTTTTCCTCTGAGTATGTACCTACCTTGAAGTTTAACTTCAAGCTAGACACAGTAGGAGGTGACAATGAAAACTAATAATTAAATAATAACAATATGCCATAAGTCATATTAAACTTATGAATTGTATATTTCTGGAACTTTCCATTTAGTATTTTCAGACGCCACTGGACAACAGGTTAACTGAAACCATGGAAAGCCAAATTCCAGATAACCTTTCAGGAATCACCTACCACATCCAAGCTGAGGTTCACTGATTCTGAGTTTTCCTCTCTCTAAATTGCTTCCTTCTTGCATTTAGTAGCTCTCGGTGGGAAACCAATAGGAATAAAAAGTTACTTCCTGTCCTCACAGCACAAGACCCACACTGATTCTTTCTCCCAGAGTACCTGGTCCATTAGTGTGAATCCACGGACACCATAACCCTCAGACAATGGACTCAGCCCACCATCACCAGCCCGGTCCCCAGGGCCCTGGGGACCTGAATTCCCAATGAGCTTTCCCAGGTGATGAGTACACACCTGGAATGAGGGTCCTGGCCTGTAGAATTCTAGTGGGATCGTACCTGAAAGAGAAAATTCATCTATAAAAGATCATCTATTCAAATCTGACCCCCCTCAAATGTCACTCATTGTCAAATGTCCTACAAAGAACAAGTTGAGCTGCACGTGGTGGTACATGTTTGGCATCCCAGAGCTCCAGTAGGCTGAGGCAGGAGGATCACAAGTTCCACTTAACCTGATTAAGAGCGCTCCAAGAAGCTTCCATAGTGAGTCACAAGACACAGGCACCCAGAGACCTGGGCTCTGACCTCACGCAAGGAACACTGAGGTCTCGGTCCACTCCACTGTGGTGTCCTCCTACCCTGGCCCCCTGCAGGCTCTGCTCGAGCTCACATCTGTCTGGTGAGTCTTCGGTACTCACAGTGGCGGGCTGTTTAGCAGGGTCTCCTCTGTGGTCGGTCTCAGGTATGCAGTGGTCGCTGTGCGGGGTGCGTCTGGGGACACAGAAGTAACAAAATAATCCCTGGGCGGTGGGTTAGCTCAGGGGTTCTGTCGCCTGCCTCCCAAGCGCAAGGTCCTGAGTGTGATCCCCGGTAACCACATACAATGCTGGGCATGGAGACTCACGCCCACCAGCAATCAATACCACATACCACATACCACAGTGCTGGGCATGGTGGCTCACGCCTGTCATCCCAGTACTTGGGAGGCAGAGACAGGAGGATTGCTGAGTTCGAGGCTTGCCTGGGCTACATAGTGAGCTCAGAGCCAGCCTGAACTACAAAGGAGACCCTGTCTCAAAAAAAAAAAAAAAATCCCACAAATAAGATGATCCCTGCACCTGGTGCTGAATCACAGTCTGTGGTCGGCCCAGGTCATCTGAGTGAGCTGTAAATGTGGGCAGAGAAGGGAAGGCCTGCTACTACCCTTCGTGCTGAAAACAATCCCTTGATCTTTCTTCCTCCTTCATCTGCCTTCTGACGCCTCCCCGCTGCATTTCACAACCGGCATAAAAAGCAGGGGGATGGGAGTGAAAGAAAGTTGCAGGGTCTCGTGGAGACCACGGGTGCTGTCCACCACATTGCTGGACCCTCCTCAGGGCCTCACTGTGAGCACAGAGGGCAGCTGGGTGATGTGTGGGCATCGGATGAGAGGAAATGAGCCCCAGACCAACTCTTCTCCTATAACCACCCCAAATGTCATTTATGGTCAGGTAGTCTACAGAGAACAAGTCAAGCTGTATGTGATGGCACACACCTGTAATCCCTGTATTCTGGTAGGCTGAAGCAGGAGGATCACAAGTTCCAAAGTAGCTTCGGCCACTTAATTTTTTTTTTTTTTTTTTTTTAGACAGGGTCTCACTCTGTAGTTCCAGCTGGCCCTGAGCTCACTATGTAGCCCAGGCAAACCTGGAACTCAGCGATCCTCCTGCCTCTGCCTCCCGAGTGCTGGGATTACAGGTGTGAGCCACCACACCCGGCACTGTCGTATGTTGTACTGATTACTGGTGGGCGTGAGTCACCACCCCAGGTATTGTATGTGGTTACCGGGGATGGAACCAGGGACCTTGTGCTTGCTAGGCAGGTGCCAGAACCACTGAGCTAAATCTCCAGCCCTTATTTTTTAACTTAAACAAATGTTTTAAGGCTGAGTATGTAACTCAGTGCAAAGGCCCTGGGTTCAATGCCTAGCACCTCTACACACAAAAGAGCAAGTCTTACTTTTACGATCAAAAACAGTTACTTTTTAGAAAGTACAATATGATGAATTAAAATCAATTGTCTCAAGTGATGTAGCTATTTTTTCACTAAAAATTAAACACCTGGGGTAGGCTAGGGATATAGCTCACCAGTAGAATGCTTGCCTAGTATGCATAAGGCCATAGAGTTAGTCCTCGTTACAAGAATGAAATGCATGGGGGAGAGAGACAGACAGAGACAGAGAGAGAAAAACAGAGAGAGAGAAAGGGAAATTAAACATCTGAAAAAGTATCATTGGGCCGGAGGGTTAGCTCAGTGGTTCCAGCGCCTGCCTCGCAAGTGCAAGGTCCTGAGTTCAATCCCTGGTAACCACATACAATGCTGGGCGTGGAGACTCATGCCCACCAACAATCAATACCACACACCACAGTGCCAGGCATGGAGGCTCATGCCTGTCATCCCAGCACTCGGGAGGCAGAGACAGGAGGATTGCTGAGTTCCAGGCTTGCCTGGGCTACACAGTGAGCTCAGAGCCAGCCTGAACTACAAAGCAAGACCCTGTCTCCAAAAAAAAAAAGTATCATTAATTAAAATGGTGGTCTGGCTTATATTTTCCCAGTTTTTACTATTTTGCAAGGATCCCCACCCAGTTTAAAACTCATGACAATTCCAGTGCCCTGCTTCTGTTCCCTTCTCCCCCAGAGCCCCAGACCAAGGCCTGCACCTCTGCCCAGCTGCCTGGCTCAAAGGAGCAGCCTGTTTAACCCTCACCTCACCTTTCCTGTAGGGCCAGCTCCCAGGCACCTGGGCAGGTGACCTCCGGGGTGAATCACCCTCTATTTATGCCCCTGAATGGTTCAGGTATAATGCAGAATCTGTTTCTGAAATGCCACAGCCTCAAAGGACAGGCCCTCAAACACTAATATTGTTGACTTGGGCAGAGGTAGAGGCAAATTTTCCTCTCCACCTTATTCTAGGTTCTGCCAGCCAGCAGGCAGCAGAAATAACAGGTTATACATAGTGCTTACGGCCCTCCTACTCCTAGTGTGGTCCACGGACTGCCAGGGAGCTTGTTAGAAATGCAGACTAGCAGGTTAGCGCAGGGCCTCAGCACCAGAGCCTGCCAGGTAACAAGTCCCACAGACGGCACACACACACACACATAAAAATGGCCCATTGCCTAGAGTTGAGTTGAATTGAACTGATTTTATTTTAAAGGGTCTCACTATACAGTTCAGGTTGCCCTTGAACTCACTATGTAGCCCAGGCTGGTCTCAAAAATCACGCAATCCTCCTGCCTCTGCCTCCCGAGTGTTGCGATTACAGGCATGAGCCACCACACCCAGCTCTTATGTTTTGTTTTGTTTTGTTTTGTTTTTGAGACAGGGTCTCTCTTTGTAGTTCCGGCTGGCCCTGAGCTCACTGTGTAGCCCAGACAAGCCTCCAACTCAGCAATCCTCCTGTCTCTGCCTCCCGAGTGCTGGGATGACAGGCGTGAGCCATCACGCTCGGCACTGTGGTATGTGGTATTGATGGCTGGTGGGCGTGAGTCACCACGCACAGCATTGTATGTGGTTACCGGGATTGAACTCAGGACCTTGCGCTTGCGGGGCACAGGCGCCAGAACCACTAAGCTAACCCTCCAGCCCGCTCTTATGTATTTTTAACTAACACAAAAATTGTACATTGAGGCCAGGGATTTAGCTCAGTGGTTCCAGCATCTGCCTTCAGGTCCCGAGTTTGATCCTCCATCCCAGCAACTATACCGCAAAACTGGGTGTGGTGACTCACGCCCACCAGCTTTCAATACCACATACCACAGTGCTGGGCGTGGTGGCTCACGCCTGTCATCCCAGCACTCGGGAGGCAGAGGCGGAAGGACTGCTGAGTTTGAGGCTAGCCTGGGCTACCTAGTGAGCTCAGTGCCAGCCTGAACTCACTTTGTAAAGTGAGAACCTGTCTCAAAAAAAAAAAAATTGTACATTTTACAGAGTGCTATGTGATGTTTTGATACATGTATACATTATGCAATGTTCAAATCAGGATAAGAACATCTACTTACCATATTTATTTTGTTTTGTTTTTTGAGACAGCATCGCACCATGTTGCCCAGGCTGAGCTGGAACTCCTGGACTCGAGTGATCATCCTGCCTCAGCCTCCCAAGTGCTAGTTCCACAGGTGCATACCAATATGACCAGCTTCAGAGTAAGCATATTTATCTCCCCAAACATTCATTATTTCTATGTGGTATAAACATTCACTCTTTTCTTCAGTAGAAGGGATATTACTATTATTCAGTTAGACCAACAGACTAAGCAGGGGAGGAGGGAGGGTTAAGGGAGGATAAATATGATCAAAATATGTTATATGCACACATGATAATAAAAATATATAAATTTTAAAGATCCTTTCCTGTCACATTTTTTAACTGTACAGTACTCCCCTGGATGTGATCCCTGAGCCTTCCTCCACGGGAATAAGTATTTCTGACCCTCCCCTTTCTAGAGAATAGCATATCCATTGCAGGTGAAAAGCCAGCTACAGAACAGACATTTTTAGGGAGGATTTTGGGTGACCTAACAAAATAAATCGCTATTAAATTTTTTAAATTTACATTAAGCATTTCTTGGGCCAGAGATTTAGCTCAGTGGTTCCAGCCACCTGCCTAGCAAGCGCAAGGTCCCTGGTTCGATCCCTGGTAACCACATACAACAATACCAGGTGTGGTGGTGACTCAGGCCCACTGGCAATCAGCACCACATACCACAAATGCCGGGCTTGGTGGCTCAAATTTATAATCCCAGCACTCAGGAGGCAGAGGCAGGAGGATTGCTGAGTTGCTGAGTTCAAGGCTTGCCTGGGCTACATAGTGAGCTCAGGGCCAGCCTGAACTACAACATGAGACCTTGTCTCAAAAAAAAAAAAAAAAAAGAATTACATGAAGCATTTCTTGGTATTGCCAATATTTTCTTGCAGGTATATGCCTGATCTTACTGAACCCATTGTGAATAAAAGACAAAGAAGTAATAAAGAAAAATGAAGTAGAAAGAAGAGATGTGGCAATCCAAGAGTCAAAATAATTAGTAGCTGGATTCTTAAAATAAGCACACCGGTAGACATGTAGGTAATTAGGGGCACATAACAGAGCCGGCATCACCCTGAAGTTAGCAAGGCGCCCCCAGAGGCTGCATGTCACGTACCAGTTTGCAGGAGAGAACCGGAGACGGTCTCCAGAACACAGCGGCGACCGCGGCTCTGTGCCGGAGAGCAGTGTTCAGCCGCGAGCACCCCGCAAGCCCGAGGATGGTTCCGGGATCCACAGCTGCTCAGGCCGCACCCATTCCCCACGCTTAGCTCCGGCAGTGTCAAAAGAGAGAAGCTGCTCGCTATCTAATGTGGCCCCTGCAGTGCTTGTCAACAGGTGAATGATGGATTCCCTTTGACTAAGGAACCATAGAAATAGTTACACAGAGAAAGGTCAATCACGGTTTTTATATGGGAAAAAAGGCACAATCTACCTCTTAATCAACAGGAAAATTATTAAATAAATTGTACATTGAGATTTGAGATATAATAAAACAAGATTTTAAAAAAGTAAAGTGGTACGTGTACATTATTGACATGAGAAAATGTCGCTGAAGTCTCTTTTGGGGACAGTTGAGACAGGGTCTCGCTGTGTAGCCCAGGCTGGCTTTGAACTTACAGTGATCCTCCTGCCTCAGCTTTCCAAGCCTCCTGTCAAGCTATCACACCGATGTTATGATATATCATTTTAAAAAGTCAGATAGCAGGATATTCTGCTTTACTAGTTTAATATGAGCCCAGTGGGGCCGGAGAGTTAGCTCAGTGGTTCCGGCGCCTGCCTTGCAAGTGCAAGGACCTGAATTCGATCCCCGGTAACCACATATAATGCTGGGCGTGGTGGCTCACGCCTGTAATCGCAGCACTCAGGAGGCAGAGACATGAGGATTGCTGAGTTCGCAGCAGCTTGCCTGGGCACCATAGTGAGCTCAGGGCCAGCCTGAACTACAAAGCGAGACCCTGTCTCCAAAAAGCAAAAAAAAAAAAAAATATATGAGCCCAGTAAAAATTATGTGTAGGATCATATGTAAAGACTATACACATGTATACACATGTATTTGTGCATTCATAGGAAAGATTTACTGGGCTACTCACTAAACTGTTCAATCTGATAATGGCTAAGGGAGGGATTAAAAGAATTTGAAATCATTTTCCTTTTTGTAAGATATACACTTTGCTACTATTTGGCTTTTGTTAAATTTCATTTTGGCAAAATGTCAGATTTTCAGTTCCAAAGAGAATGCAAAGAATTACTTTATATTTCTATCCAGATTCCTCCCACAATTAAAGTTTCCCTTTCGTTCCTTCCTACCTTCCCCCACTTGTCTCTAAGGCAGGGAGAGGGTGCGTGGGGTTTTTGTTTTGTTTCTGCACCACTGAAATTAAACCCAGAGCCTTGTTCTTGCTCGTGTGCTCTGTCATGGAACTACACCTCCTACCTTCTCTACTTTTAAAAATATTTTGAGACAGAGTCTAAGTTTCCCAGGCAACATTAACTTAAGCTATCTCTCTTCAGCTTCCCAAGTAGATGGTATCAGCGGTATGCATCACTTTGCCTAGCTTACGTGTGTGAATTTTAAAAGTTCTTTGAGGGCCGGAGATTTAGCTCAGTGGTTCCGGCGCCTGCCTCGCAAGCGCATAAATCCTGAGTTCAATCCCAGTAACCACATACAATGCTGGGCGTGGTGACTCACGCCCACCAGCCATCAATACTATATACCACAGTGCCGGGCGTGGTGGCTCACGCCTGTAATTCCAGCACTCGGGAGGCAGAGACAGGAGGATTGCTGAGTTCGAGGCTTGCCTGGGCTACATAGTGAGCTCAGAGCCAGCCTGAACTACAAAGCGAGACCCTGTGTCAATAAAAAAAAAAAGTTCTTTGAGGGTGAGCTGCAGTCATGATTCCCCTTTTCCTCTAGACACCTCAACATGCATTCTCTGTGCATATGTGGGTCTCCGTGTGATGCTGGGGATGAACTGAGGGCCCAGTACATGTGAGGCCAGTTCTCTACCTCCTTCTCTAAACAAAAAGATATCCAGCTCCACAGCCATAGGATAATTGCCAACATGCAGATAATCAATAGGTTAATATTGATAAAATCCTATCACTAATTTTAAAGCCATATCTAAATTATACTGAGTGCCTTAATAATGACTTTTTTATATAGGAAAAAGAAATCCCAGGTAAAGACCTGAATTCAGTTGCCATATCTCTTTTAGAAACAGATCCTCAGGCTTTCCTAGTTGATTGTGACCTTGGTATTTCTGGTCCACACAGCCCAGGTCTTCTAAAGAATGTTCCTGGTCTCGGTTTGTGTGTTGTTCCCTTGTGACACTGGTCAGCTCTCTCTCCATCACTTCTTCTACATTCATAGGTTAGGATTTTGCTCTCAAAGAAAACTTCACCTTTCCCCTGTTTATTCATTCGATGTTCAACTCATCAAGAACAGCTTGTAAGTCCAAGTCTAAATCAAGCTCTAGCAGTCTCAGTGGCAGTACAAGCTTTGCTTAGGGATGAGCAGCACTGGGCAAGTTCCTTCCTTTCTATGTGCTTCCATTTCCTGGTGTGTAACACGAAGACAAGAAAGTCGCTCATAGGTAGCTCTGAGGATGGATGGGGGTTATATATAAAGCATTGTAGCTGTGCCTGGCATACAGTAGATGTAATATATCAGTGGCACTGCCACCTGCCTGGCATGTGCAAGGCCCTGAGTTCAATCCTTGGTGCCACAAAGAAAGTAGATGTAATATAAATGTTATAATTTTCATACCATAAAAAATGATATGGAAAAGGTACAAAATATGACCCAAAAAGTTAATAGTGCCTACTTCCCTGTCTATGTGATGACAGCGTCTTCTGAATCCGTGACTTCTGAATCCTTCCTGCTTCTTCAAGTTTTCTAATTTTTCTGAAATCAGCATTCATTACTTAACTGCTTTATGAATAATAAATGCCATGAAGCAACTGGGGAAAAATGGACTTTTCCTTTCCTTTCCTTTCCTTTCTTTCCACAGATACAAAATTTGAATAGTGTCATAGGACTTCAATAACTCTTACTTGGTTATTAATGATTATAATTTCTTTATGCCATGATTCTTTATAAATTTCAAAGGCCTAAAACCAACTTTTTATACTTTTCCTGCAATTAAACCACATGACACCAGGTGGCAGTAGTGTTTCAGTTGTAGCAGATTTATTTGCCTAGTAAGGATTTGACTACAAGACAGTGTGCTAGGGGATAGGTTATTTATATTTTACTTATATTTCTTATAAACCAAAACTTTAAAAAAAAAAACAGGAAAAACACAAAGGTCAAAGAGAAACAACTTCATAAAATTAAAGACAGCCTAGTCATTTTAATACTTAGAGTTACATAAAATTATAATGCTAGTTGGTCTTTCTAGGTTTTTTTCTCTTTCTTTTGTCTATCTATCTAGTGTTCTTAATCAGCTAGCAAGCTATGGACTGGACTGATTCCTCTGATTCTCTTAACAAGGCATTTCTAAGTGACTAAATAAAGTAAAAGCTATGCTTTAAGCTCTTTCTAACTGCCAGATTTTAAAAATCCAAGTTTTCAAACTAGTGCATTAGAGCTTTGAGATTTAGCACACCTCCCAGATTATTGGAGAAATTGGCATATCAACAGCAGGGTGTTTTTCCCAGATCCCTTGAAGATGCAAAACTAGACACAAGTTACATAGGACTCTTGACAAACGTGCTTGAACAGGCACATGAGCTGACTTGTGAAATCTGTGGTCACCTCTGAAGGTCAAGCTCACAAACACAGTTCTTTACAAGCCGAGTAGTTCCTCTTAGTCATGATGCTTGCAGCTCAGATAGGTCAAGGGTAAATTCTCTGTAAAGCTGTTAGAGCAGTCACTATGGCTTTTTCCAAAAGAGAATATAACAAGGACATACATGCCATGAAAAATCCAGTGAATGTTAAACATTTTTTAAATTTCTTACAGTTAAAAACATTGCCATTAATCCCCCTCAAAATACTCCTTGCTTCAACTGTTCTTGCCACCTTCTGAAGCAATTCTGAAAGTCTTTTTTTTTTTTTTCCAAGAGGCACAGGAAGGGTTGGTTTATTGGGCAGAAATTTAAGAAAACATTCTAGAGTGGTATATGGGTTTATAGAAATAAAAAGTTTCTTCAGTGTCTTTAGTTGTGCTGTCTTATTGCTTTGATGATCTGAATTAATCCCAAAAGTTTACCTCTGGTGGTCATTTCAACATAAAGAAAGAGCCAGAAGTCTTGATGCCACATCAAGTGAATGAGATGGAAAAGGTTTTTTTGTTTTGTTTTGTTTGTACTTCAGGCTGGTCCTGAGCTCACTATGGAGCCCAGGCAAGCCTCGAACTCAGCCATCCTCCTGCCTCTGCCTCCTAAGTGCTGGGATTACACACATGAGTCACCATGCCCGGCACTGTGGTGTGTGGTACTCATGGCTGGTGGGCGTGAGTCACTGTGCCTGGTATTGTTGTATGTGGTTACTGGGGATTGAACACAGGAGCTTGTGCTTGCTAGGCAGGCACCGGAACCACTGAGCTAAAAATCTCCAGCCCAACATCAGGTTTTTATGAGCTGCTTTTCCACAGACAGAACTCGCCAGAGGCGTTCACAGTATATTGTAATCACCCCATGTATGTTATCATTCCACTAAAAAAGAAGTGCACTTGCTGAATGTATAACTAATATGACTATTTAGGTAACCCACAAGGGTAGAGTCAAAGTAATCAGGCCCATTGTGGAGGCCTCACAA
>PVIC010023447.1:16272-26941 GCA_004025085.1 Thryonomys swinderianus | reverse complement strand
TAGTTCAGGCTGGCCCTGAGCTCGCTATGTAGCCCAGGCAAGCCTCGAACTCAGCAATCCTCCTGTCTCTGCCTCCCGAGTGCTGGGATGACTGGCGTGAGCCACCACGCCCGGCACTGTGGTATGTGGTATTGATGGCTGGTGGGCGTGAGTCTCCATGCCCAGCATTGTATGTGGTTACTGGGGATCGAACTCAGGACCTTGCGCTTGCGAGGCAGGCGCCGGAACCACTGAGCTAATCCTCCGGCCCTAACTCGTTACTTTTTTGTGGAAGATAAAATTAATTTAGTGCAATCAAGTTCTTTAAAAAAACAATAGAACAGAAAAGAAGAGACTACAAAAAAAGGAAGAAAATCGTGGGAAGGAAGGAGAGATCAGGCGATATCTCGTAAGAGATATCTTGAAAACTTTTGTTTTACATATATGTATATCTTAATATCAAATGCATTTCTTCTTATGTCAAGGCAGAAAGAGGACTACATTATTATCATCACTTCAAAAATTCCTGATCATTCCTTTAAAATTAAAAAAAGCTTCCATTAGTATGGCCTTCCCTAAAGTCATATGTCAGTTCTTAGGCTCCAAGATGCCAATCACTCCAGGGAATAGAACAACAGAAGGGGCTTTAACTCGGGGACGTAAACAGCAACTCATGCTCCAGCCAGGTCATCAGGTCATCCTAGAATACTCTGGACAATAATCCACCCAACGTTTCTTTCTTCCTTCCTTCCTTCCTTCCTTCCTTCCTTCCTTCCTTCCTTCCTTCCTTCCTTCCTTCCTTCCCTCCCTCCCTTTCTCTTTCTTCCTTCCTTCCTTTTCTTTCTTTCTTTCTTTCTTTCTTTCTTTCTTTCTTTCTTTCTTTCTTTCTTTCTTTCTTTCTTTTTCTTCCTTCCTTCCTTCCTTCTTTCCTTCCTTCTTCTGGTTTACCTTTTAAGGAAAATGATATTTATGCATATTGAGGGGCTCTGTACTAAATCATGATCTTATAATACTGTAATAATAATATAAATGATAATAACAGTATGCACTTCTATGTTTTATATATGGTATCTCATTTAAATTTTCACACTGACCTAATTAGGTAGGCTGTAACATTGGGCCCACTCTTGGATGGTAAAACTGAGATTCAGAAATCAAGCAAGTGTGTGTTGTTGGTGTTTTAGTGGTGAGCATAGCTGCCCTCCAAAAGGTCAAGTGTTTGCCCAAGGTTCAGGAAGTGATGGAGCCAATGCCATTGCATGCCTGTTTTAGATAATACTGTTGTCACTCATGGTATTATTCACGTAGACAAAGCTTTCTGATCTTTGAACCCTCCCCCTTGCTAGGTCAATTGATGTCTTTTTCATGTGCTTTAAAATTCTTCCTGCTAAATTTACATCAAAAGGTAGCTAAACAATTTCAATGTACTGTGAATCAGCCAAGAACATTAACTCATGAAAGAGTGAATTTAGTACTATACTACATAGTAATAATCTATGTGTACACAGTTCTCCTAATGTAACTGCAAAAGGTAATTTTGCTTGAAAGGTAAAACAAAAAGGTTTTTAACATCTGCTATTTTATTGCTCCTCTGCTCTAGTGCTTTAAATAGATAATAACTATTATTATTATTCCTTTAGATCTAGTTAAAAACTATAACTAGTCCCATTAAACTTCCCTTCACACCTTATGTCTTATTTTTTTATTCATCCTACTTTTTCTCCTTTAAAGAACAAATCCCTTCAACTTGTGATTTTGCTTTATAGGTAGTTGGGGATCTGGTTTATTTTAAAACAGTGAAGCGGACAGAAGCCCTGAGGGTGACTCATTGAGAACTGGGAGGTCCTGGTGACACAATTAGACTGGCACCAAATCAATAGAGACAGTAGAGAAGAGGAAAGAAAATAGTAATTAAAACATTCTGTCAAAAAAAATAGAACAGTAATTAAAAGATGCAAACCATTGTTTTTCCACCCTAATTATATTTTAATTTTCAATAGGTTGCTGAAGAACACAAAAAGACCGGTCTTTTACACTATTCTGGTACTTGATGTGTCTTAGTGGGCCAATAACACCATGACTGTGTCCCAGCCAGGGATTTTCACCAAGAAGGACTGGAAAGAGAGTAAGATGCTGCCTTTCTCATGATATACTATGAATTAAAAACTTTCATAGTATCCTTCTGATATGACCTATTCTTAATGGAGTTGTGTATCCATGTACACATGAGATAGTTCATAATGCATGATGCAGAAAAAGGAGATGGAGCTAACAGCTATCCTCTTGGAGCACCATGTACAGAGCACTTTGCTAAGCATTCAACAGGTATTTTTGGATATAATTCTCACAACGAATTTATTACTTAGATAATGTATTATTCTTTTTTTTTTTTTTTTTGAGACAGGGTCTCACTTTGTAGTTCAGGCTGGCCCTGAGCTCACTATGTAGCCCAGGCAAGCCTCGAGCTCAGCGATCCTCCTGTCTCTGCCTCCCAAGTGCTGGGATGACAGGCGTGAGCCACCATGCCTGGCTGTATTATTCTTCCATTTCTTAGTAACTTGAGACTTGAAGACACAAAAATAACTGCCCATGATTGTACACCTATTGGCTGAAGGAACCATAACCTAAACTACTCACACCCAGAGCATGTGCTACGAACTAGCATAGTTGCACCAGAACTCCCAAAACACAAAGGCCAGTGGAAAATGGGCATAATTTGGTTCTGCCTTTTATTGGTTATTATTGGACTCAGGCAAGTATTATGAGCATTCTGATTTTAAGTGCATTACAATATAACAGATGTTTAAAATGTAAGGAAAAAAATATGTGATGATTCTTTAAAGATTTTGTTGAAAAATTAAGGACAAAAATAAACCTTAGTTGGTGGAAAGGTGTGACCAAAGGAAAGTTTAAACTCAAGAAAAAACAGACAGGATATATACTACCGCATTTTTTTTTTTTTTTTGGTATGAGAACCTGTAGATGTAAATGAGTTCTAGAACATATGATAGATATTGTGAAATAGGAAATATTCAAAGGGAAAGTGGTAGGGGAAAGTAATGAGGGGAAAGAATAAACATGATTTAAAAAGAAAAAGGAAACACATTTATATAAGAGGTGAGGAGGGTTTGCAGGATAGGTAGGGATATGTGTAAAAATGAGAATTAACTTGTGTCATATGCTGGTACAAATTGTCCAATGTTGAGTATGATTGTGAGCTGTCTATAAAATATGCCAATAAAGAATTCAATTTAAATTTTGAAATCAAGATTTTCTGCAGGGCTATTTCCTCGTGAGGACTGTGAGGTAAAGATCTATTGCAGGCTTTTCTGCCTGGCTTGCCGATGGCTGTCAGAGCTCTCTGTCTCTTCCTATTATGTTCCCTTGGTGTTTCTCTGTGCCTAAGTTTCCCTTTTTTACAAAGTCACCGGTCATGTGGGGCCTACCCTAACCATCTCACTTTAACATGCTGTCCTCTGTCAGACACAACTTCCCAAAACACTACCTCACACTCTGAGGGTGGACAGGGGTGGTGATCGTACGGCACATGTGTCACAGCCGGCTGTTTGTTATAATTAAAATCTCTAAAAGGTTCACTATCACTAGGTTAGGAATTCAACATATGATTTTTTTTTTTTTTGAGACAGGGTCTCACTTTGTAGTTCAGGCTGGCCCTGAGCTCACTATGTAGCCCAGGCGAGCCTCGAACTCAGCAATCCTCCTGTCTCTGCCTCCTGAGTGCTGGGATGACAGGCGTGAGCCACCACGCCCGGCTGGCCTCTAACATTTGATGCTGCCTCAACCAACGTATGTGACTTGTTTTATCAACAAATTATCTACATGAATAATTCACAATAGATTCAACCATCATATTAGGTCAGGAGAGTTCTGGGTATGGAGCCACATGGGGGCAGTGCAAATGGAATGCTCTTCTATTGTTTTTGTGATGGAACTTCTGAATACCATCAACAGTATGGCAGGAATGTGTGAGATCCATTCCTGGAATGGGTCATGTGAAAGAGATGTTTTTACTACATACATCTTCATATAAAGGTGCTTTTCTTTTCTTGGTCCTGTGTCTAGATTTAATAGTTGTGGGCTAAAAGAAAATGTTTGACCGTCTGTTTTATAATCCCTAACCGGATTCCAAATTTCAATGCACTTAACAAAGTTCACTGTCTGAAAGGAATACCAAACACAAGGATGGAATTACCAAAAGGCACGTCTGCTTTCTAATTTTATAGGGGGAAATCTACTAATCATCGCACATCCTATAAAATAATAACTGCCCTATAATAACAGCTAATAATATATAATGACCAGTAATATTTAGTGTTATGGTTTTCACCATGATTTCTAAGGTCATGGCTGGAGAACTCAAAAGGAAGTTCGAGTGGGAATCGCTTCCGCTCTTTTCCAATAACATCAGGCCAACTTTGAACACGAATTTGGCGAGCTCTTCAAATTAAACCAAAGTTTGCCTCTAGTTCAGAACAAGTTAATACAAGTTTTAAATGGCAGGAAGTGAGTGCGCAAGGAAAGTATCAGAAATCAGTTGAATTTAAGAACCGCTGCTTCACTGCTGTGGTGGAATTTGGATGCATAAATTTCTACTGAGGAGAAAGGTTCAAAAACCCTTGCAAAAATTCTCAGCCTCAGCACTGAGAAGATTCACAAAATGTTTGGCATCCTGAAGAAGAATATTCGGTAGAAAAGAAAATAGGATTGTTGCTTTGTATTAAAATAGATGTGGCCACTGTATTTCAACACAGATAAAACAGAACAAGACCCCAAAATGGTGAAGTTTAAATTATGAGGGTAATACAGTGGTTTCCAAATTAGAATAAAGAACTAGAAATGGCAGGTCCAGCAGATAAATCTCTACAAGAGGCAATATAATTAAAGTCTCTAAAATCATTGTGGAAACTGGAGCTTAGACCTCAAAATAAATACTGATCATATTTAAAGGAAAGTGGTTCACAGGTACAAATTATCTTGATCGCCAAACATATGCTGGAAATATCTGTCGGTTTCTCAAGACAGCCATTCCTTATTCTTATCTTTTTCTTTTCTGTAAACATTGATGTTTGAGTATCCACTCAGTCAGGCTGAACCACACCCACCTGCCTTCTTCTTTGCCAGCATCTCTGCAAGTATCTTAGCACCTGTAATATTACACCGAAGTATTCTGCTCAAGGGCGACAACATTCCTCTCAGTTACATAGAGGTCAGTTCTGTCAAACTTTTGCTTTTTCTCTTTGCACCACTGCCTTGAGCAAAATTAAATTCCTTTGTATTTATCTCAGCCTTCTTCTTTTCTTTGTGACAAACCTCTTGAAGGAAGAGTTTACATAGTTCTAATCATCGGTTCTATTTCTATCGCATGTTACGTTTTTTTCCTTATGATTTCTAAGGACTCAATCCATCATCGCTACATCAAGGTTCACATATTGAAAGTGCAACCCCCCAAATGATAGTATTAGAAGATGGGGCAATTGGCAGGTGACAATGTCATACAGGTGGACCTCTCATGAGTAGGATTACTGTTACAAAAGAGGACATACAGCGAGCCCTTGAGTTTTCCACCATGTAAGGATACAGCAAAACAATACTTTCTATATATCAGAAAGTGACACTTTAGCATTGAATCTGCTGCCACTATGATGATCTTGCCTTTCACACCTCCCATACTTATAAAAAATAAGCTTCTAGTGCTTATAAACTAGAAATAAAATTTTCAAGTCATGTGATTTTGTTATAGCACCCCAAATGGACTAAGACGTCTGCCAAATGGCTTTTTAATATGCGCTTGGAATCGTACATATCATTAGTGACTTCATCCTAAATTCTAATATCCTATGTTCAGATCCCCCCCTTTCTGTTTGAAACTCTGTATGCTACGGCTTCTAGAATAAGATTCTTGCCTGAATTTTCACACTTAGTCTTCAGTCGTCTCGTTCTCTGCACGCCCATAAATCCTGATGTATTTGCCATTCACTCTCAGCTCTTTCTGTCCTACTTCTGCTTTTCTTCTACCGTTAGGACAGTATTTTTCAATTCTTCCGTAGCACTAATACTGCACTACAGTTGTTCTTTTACACCTCTGCAGTGCTCCATAGGGTCTGATTTCCAGAAGACAGGAACTGTGCCTCTCTGCTCTCCTTTCACTGTTTCTTCCTCATCTAATAGACCTTCAGAATTGTTGTTTAGGTTAGACTTACATTTGGCCAAACCCTGGAAGAAAGTAACAAAATAACATCTGTGTTTCGCTGGAGAAAAGCACCGTAAGCAGCAGGAACAGAATACAGTGGAGTACGTTAGCAAGGAATAAAGCCCAACATAACAGTCGGCACAGGAGATAGGACTAAGAGATTTGGATCTATCTCTAAGTGAAGTGGAAGCCACTGAAGAGTTTAAGCCTCATAAAAATCATAATCTGACATATGCTTTTTTAAAAAAAAAAATCACTGTAGTGCTACATTGAGTAGAAAGACAGAGACAAGTAACAGTGATGAGATCAGTTTCCACCTTTGCAGTAGAGTAGGCAAGAAATGACAGTGCAACTAAGGTCGCAGGGCTGGTGACAGCCAAATTCTGATTGTGTTTTCAAAATGGAATTTACTAGATTTTTCTGAAAGGTTTAAAGAGGAGGTTCAAAGATCTCTCAAAGGTGTTTGACCAGAGTACTCTGAGGACAGTATTTTCATGTTGAGATAGTTTTAAGGGAAGGTATGTAATGAATAGCTTTGTTACTTTGATGAACCATTGGGAAGCTGGGTGGGGCCCCTTTCAGGAGAGTAAGTCTGGCCTCAAATTGTGGCAAATAGAATCAGGCTATGACAGACCCCGGGCAGGAGAGAATTCAAATCTGCACCACAGCGAGGGTAGCGGGGATACAAATGAAAGAATGGAATCAAGAAACATTTAGAAGAGAAAACTAAGGTATAATCTATATTGCTTGATAACCCTAGAAAAAAGGGTGCATGTTAAAGGACCTAAGTTTGAAGTTTTAATGTTAAAAAATCAAAGTATACCTCTAATTCAGTAGAATTTCCAAGTTCTATCTGGTTTGGAGTTCAGTGATTCGCAACCTGTTTTGTAATAATAGTCAAATATAATAGTGACTCAGAATCACTTTTTTTTTGGCTAGACCTTGTGTTTAGGTGCTGATGATTATTTAATAAAAGTATTTGCTTTGGTTTTTATGTTTAAAAGACCATCTAACATATATTTGCAAAAAAATTCTCTCAAAAAAGGTGATATAAGGAAAATCTAAATAAAAATAAGATATTCATCACCTGGAGGACACGCTGATGAGTGAAATCAATAGATCACAGATAGGCAAATACCGGATCTTCTCGTTGATATGAGCACCTGTAGATGCAAATGAGCTCTAGAAAGTATGACGGTCTTTGTAGAATGGGAAATTTCCAAAGGAAATTTGGTGTGGGGATGTAATGAGGGGAAGGAATAAATATGATTCTGAAAGAAAATAAAAAGAGCATGTATATAGAGGGGGGGAGGTGTGGGTGGGTGGGGATATGGGTGAAAATGAGAATTGACTGTGTCATCTATTGGTACAAATTCCCCAATGTTATGTGTGATTGTGAGATGTATGAGATGTATATAAATTGTACCAATAAAGAATTCAACTTAAAAAAATAAGATATTCATCAGCACCAAATACTCCTTAGAAATCCATGGCATTTAAAAAAAATTATGAACTCTAGGGAATAAAATAAAATGCATTTTACTTCTACTTTATATATATATATATATATGTGTGTGTGTGTGTATACACATACATATATGTGTGTGTGTGTGTATATATATGTGCCGTATATATATATATATATATGCCATATATATGTGTGTGTGTGTGTGTATGCCGTGAGCTATATCCCCAGCCCTTCTTTCATTTTCTGTCCTGAGACAGGGTGTCACCACGTCCCTAAGTTGCCAGAGCTGGGCTCAAACTTGCAATTCTTCTCACTCAGCCTCCCAGAGTACTGGAATTACAAGTGTGCACCACCACACACGACATGCACACAGATAAGCATGCACATTATAAGTATACATTGCAGTGACTTTTCATAAAGTGAGCATATCCATGTAACTGCACACAGGGCAAGAAACAGTCTGACCATCCCCTCAGAAACTCCCTCTAACTATTCCAGTCACTAAACATATCTCTGTCCTCAAAGTAGTCATTTTTCCAACTTTCATCGCCACGGGAAAGTTTTGCATGCTTTCAAACTTTTTGTAAAAGATTCTTTTTTTTTTTTACTCGAAATTATATTACAGGTTTTATCCATATTGTGTACTCCATTTTACTTCTATATGTATTTTGCTTATTTGATTTTACTATATTTCATTAATACATTTTATTGTTGATAGGTTGCTCCTAGTTTTTAAGGTTTTATGGACAGTCCTAGAATATAGGTAGAGAGGTAGACAGGTATCAACCTATTGCTTATATACTAAGAATATAACCTGGATTTTAGGTTATGGATTGTGTGTCTAACTTAACACATACAGCCAGATTTTCTAATGTGGTTGCTAAGTGACTTTTATTTTTTTATGTTTAAATGTTCAGAAAATATTCTGTTCTAGAACTGATTTCAACTTATTTAGGAAACAAAATTTTTGTCATTGTAAGCCATTTATCAGGGTAAATTATAAAAACTTCTGACTTGCCTGCCTGGCAAGTGCAAAGTCTTGAGTTTGATTCCTAGGGGGAACTCTCTCCCTCAAAACTCACTTCTGAGTACCTAAGAAAATTCTTTTAGGTCATTCATGCAAAACAGCCAGGGAATCAGAAAGTTAAGAAAGAGATAAACTATGTACAATGATAGGTGAGAGTAGCTAGTTTTTCTGAGAAGCTACTGAATTGCTCTATGAAGGGGAGTACATTGGGCTCAAAGATCAGCTTAGAACTGAACCAAATCCCTAGCCAGC
Source organism: Thryonomys swinderianus (assembly GCA_004025085.1). Lineage (NCBI taxonomy): Eukaryota > Metazoa > Chordata > Mammalia > Rodentia > Thryonomyidae > Thryonomys > Thryonomys swinderianus. The sequence continues at coordinate 18,004 of PVIC010023447.1, read as the reverse complement.
CTGATCACTGAGAGGGGCAAGTTGCTATAAGTGGAGGAAATTATACTATATCAACATGACGTTTGGCTGATAGTAGACATTCAGTACATATTTCTCAAATGAAAGCATACATTACTTGTTAATGAAAGTAACTCCTGGGAAAAGAACTGATTGGGAGAGGGAAGCCTTAAAAGTGTGGGGCTGACATATCAATATACTGCAATACTATTCTGTGCTCCCAGTTATTGTGTGATTTGGAATCAGTGTACCTTACACTTCTAGATCCAAATGAGTCGGGTCTGAACATCTCCATCTATGGGTTTAGAAACCCAGTGTGTACCCCAATGTTTATTCCTCCTGAGGATTTAGAAGAATCTCAATTTTTGCTCATCATCAATGCTCTCATATTCCCAAACCTACTACATTAGTTTACCTTGTGGATCATCTTCCCGTGTACTGAAAAACCACCTTTTCCCAATCCATGTGGCCAACCACTGGACACCAGCCTGATTTCATCCTACCTTCACAGTACTTCTAGTATGCTCAGCAAAGAGAAAGCTTACATCATAAAACCACAGTTTAAAACTGACTGCTAAGCCACCTTGTTCTTAAATGTCTCAGAAAATACTAGCACTGAGAATTTCACTAGTTACTAATTCTCACTAGGTATGTTTTTTCATTAGGTATTTTTCTCATGAGCTCAACCGCCTGCCTAATTGCTCAGCAAGGCCTCCTTTTCTTTACTCATCTGCTTCTCTTTTAAATGTCTGTTAACTTTATGTGCAACATGTTTAAATTTTCTGCACTGACCTATTGTTAAGTACTCTAACTGGTCTTCCGTCTTCTGTTGTTACCACTATATATTTGTCTTGCAGTAGTCATAGTGATACAACAGTAGGTTGTTTCCAACCACTGATACAAAAAAATCAGTTCATTCTGATACAAATTGTGCTATTTCCTTAGAAGTCCTCACGGTTAATTCAATAGCTGCTTTAAAATATTTTTTCTCCCTTATATGTGAAAAGAAAGATAGAACTTAAGTGACAGTTACTTTTCAAATGCATTAAGAAGCATAAATAATTTACCTAAACATGCATGTCTTTAAATGTTGTCCTCTGTATGTACATCTTTTAAGTGTAAACATTTCTAAGGCCATTGCAAATACAAGTCTGAATAGCAATTTTATTCCTTTTTTGGTAATTTTATTCTTAAAAAAAAGATATTCTCATGAAATATATATCAATGAATTATTAGCAAAAAAATCAACACTAAAATGATATAAGAAAATCAGAAACCAACAATATAGAATCAACGTTCAAGAAAAAGAGAAGCATGTAAAAACAGAAGAAAAAAAATCAAGAAAGTATAACTCATAATGGAAGGAAAATTAATAGAAATATGTATCCAAGGGGCTGGGGATTTAGCTCAAGTGGTACCACGCCAGCCTTGGATGCACAGGGCCCAGGTTCAATCCCCAGTACCGCAAAAAAATAAAAAGAAAAGACAGAAATCTGTATCCAGAATTGACAGATGTAATAAAAATGTTAGCTCGCTATTACAATCTGCTCTATATATTCCAAAAGGTAGAAAAAATGAGTTCATGATGGGGAGAAATATGGAAGATATAGAAAAAGGTCAGGCCCGGGGAATTAGATCAAGTGGTACTGCACCTACCCTGGAAGCACAAGGACCCAAGTTTGATCCCCAGTAGCACAACAACAACAACAACAAAGTAAAAGATCACGTGGAACCA
>PVIC010023447.1:0-16172 GCA_004025085.1 Thryonomys swinderianus | reverse complement strand
TTGCTGCATAGAACAACAACAAAATTTCATTAATTATAGAATTTTGGATCCATTAAAATTTTTCTTCAAAAATGGAAGGAAGAGTAAACACAAACCCGAGTAAAAAAGGAAGACCCCGTGAGAATGTGCTAGAACTGCTGTACATGAATGTTAAAGAAAGTTATTCAAACAGAGACTCTTGTGCAGGGATTTAACTCAATGGTTCCAACATCTGCCTGGTAAGCTCAAGGTCTGGAGTTCCATTCCCTGTACCACATATCACAGTGCCGGGTAGGGCAGCTCCAGGCATCCACTAGGGGCTTTAGAACACATTCCTCATGGATAATAGGACTGACTTGCTGGAGAAAAAATACAGAATTTAAATAAAAACTCAATTAACTGAAATGAAGTTAGAGAAGGAGGGGGAAAGCAGAGTAAAGAGCAGATGGAACAAATAGAAAAGAAACAGCAAGAAAGGAGGGATGAAGAAATGCTGACCAATGAGATGTAAGTTAGGGTTAAGAACAAGAAGCTCTGGTGTGCCATTGTACAAAAGAGTGATCTAGATAGCAATTATGTACTCTACATCTTAAAAAGCTAGGAAAGAATACTTTTAGTATTTAAAATATTTTAATCATCAAAGAGTTAATAATTTTTTTTCTTTTGAGACAGGGTCTTGCTTTGTAGTTCAGGCTGGTTCTGAGCTCACCATGTAGCCAGGCAAGCCTCAAACTCAGCAATCCTCCTGCCTCTGCCTCCCGAGTGCTGGGATGACAGGCGTGAGCCATCACGCCCGGCACTGTAGTATGTAGTATTGATTGCTGGTGGGCGTGAGTCTCCACGCCCAGCATTGTATGTGGTTACCAGGGATCGAACTCAGGACCTTGTACTTGCGAGGCAGGCTCCGGAACCACTGAGTGAACCCTCCGGCCCGAGTTAATAATTTTTTAAGAAAAATATCTTTTATTAAACATTACATAATGTATATGTGAATTGAACATTATGTAGAACCCTATTCATATGTACAACTTTTGGCTTTTGTATATCAGTTAAAAATTTAAGAATAAATTAATTTTACAAGTATGCTAAAAAAGAAATAGCCATATGTTGATTTAAGTCCAACCTTATTGAAAATTATGTTAAATATAATGGATAAACGCCTCATTGGAAAGACAGGAATTTTATCATATTAGATTTTTAAAAACAAGGCCCAACTATATTGTACTCTATTAGATATGTAAATTATAAGGGAGAGATAAATAAAATAGAAAAAGATACCCAATAGAAACATCATAGTAAAAAGCTAGAGTAAGTATATTAATTACATAAAGAAAAAATTTAGGAGCAAGGAATAATACTAGGGCAAACAACTTAATTTCATAGTGAAAAAGGAGTCCATTCATCAAGAGCACATGACAATGTATATGCACCTACCTAATAAGCAGATGTAACAATGTGTGTGTACCTAATAAAACAACTTCAAAATGCAAAGAAATAAGACTAATGTAAGAGAGACAAAAGATAACTCCACGATTACAGTTAGAGAGCTCAATAGCTGTCTTTCAGGAGTTAAGAGAAAAAGGACAGAGAAAACCAATTGATATAGAATATGTAAAGAACCTTACTTAGATTTTTACCTAACTGATATTTCTCAAACATGTTACTCAGTAACACCAGAATATATGCAGATTATTTACCAAGATACACCAACGTATGAAACAAAAATTAATATTATAAATTTTAAAAGGTTGAAATGATAAGAAATATGCCCTCTCATAAGTGAAATAAATAGGTCACAGATGTGTAAATATCGTATCTTTTCTCTAGTATGAGAAACAAGTTGTAAATGTGTTCTAGAATGCATGATCGATATTGTGAAATAGTAAACATTTAAAGGTAAATGGGGTTTAAGGGTAAACAATGAGGAAAGAAAAAAATTGATGGTTAAAAAAAGGAAATAAAGCTTGTGTATATAGTGGCAGGGGCAGTAGGGTGGGTAGGGGAAGAGGAAAATGAGAATTAAGTTGTGTCATATACTGGTACAAATTCTCAATGTGGAGTGTAATCATGATGTGTATATATAATGTACCAATAAAATGTACCAATTAAAAAAAAGTATGTCCTCTGACTACAATTAGAAAACAATAGCAGATAGTTAAATAGAAAATCTGTGAACATTTTTAAACCAATCAACCAGTGTACCTCAAAATGATCCTGGGCTGAAGAATATTTTATATGGAAAGCTGGAAGATATTTTGACATTAATAAAAACAAAACACAATACATCAAAAACTGTGGGCTGTAATAAGGTCCTTATTAGATGCTTATATTGAAGAATAAAAATATTTCAAATAAAAGAGCGAAAAGTCTATATTAAGAAACGATTTAAAAATGGTAAATAAAACTTCAGGCAAGCAAAAATAACAAAAGTTCAGATAAGAAATCAATGATACATAAAGCAATAAAACAATAAGAAAAGGTTCTTCAAAATTGCTATTAGTAAAAATCTAGCTTTTGGTAAACTGTAGCCTATAGACAAAACCCAATCTGCCAGCTGCTTTTGTATAATCTTCAGTTATAAATGGTTTTTATACTTTTAAAAAGTGTTGGAGGAAAAGAGGAGGAGGAAGAGAAGAGGAAAACGCAGCACAAAAACTGTCTATGGCTCACAAAGGCAAAACTAGTTACTCTTTAAAACCTTCTGGAGTTTTCCAAGTCATGATCCAGCCAAACAGATCAGAAAAGAGAGGGAAGATCCAAAGAGCCAGTATCAAGAATGAAAGAGAAAATATCCCTTCAGAACCACACATATTAAGTAGATCCCTGGGGACCTTATGCCCATCTTCAATAACTAATTCTACTAAATAATTAGGGAAAAAATAACACTAATTTTATATAAAGTTTCAGAAAACAGAAGACTCCATAAATAAATAGAAAGTGGGGAGAAGTTAAACAATTCCCCGAATTATCTATTCCATTGTTTCAAATGTATTTTAAGATATATGGCAATTTCACTTATACTACTAGTTTTTGTTCATTGAAAAGAAAGTTTGTCCTTTTGTTTGTTTCTTCTTTGTAAAAGAGAGTCTTTTTTTAAATTTATTTTTGTCGGTGACTTGTACTTTTGAGCAATATTTTGGCCATTCTTTTAAGGTCACGGTACACAGTATGTTAACCATTGCTATTCTGTAATTATTTTGTTATAAAATGTTGTTTTATTTTTTTCATGAGTGTTTTTATATTTTCTTTATGAATATCTCCATGTGTTACTTTAAAATAAAAAAACTAGAAGATCCCTTCTAAATCATTGGTAAAGCCAGTTTACAATGATACCAATATTGGCAAACTGTGAGAAAGAAACACAGTATGTTAAAACACCACAAGTATTACTTATGACATGAAGTTCTAGGTTGGTTTAATATTTGAAGTTCAGTGTAGATTTATCATATATAGTATAGTATAGAATAGCATAGCATAGTGTAGCATAGTATACTATAATAAAGGACACACTATGCAGTTATCCCAATAAAGGTCCCCAAGAAAGGAACATTTAAGAAAATTTCATATTCAATTTTGATACTTTTAGTAACTTAGAAGTAAAATAGAAATTTCTCAAATAAATGGGGACATTTATAAGAAATACAAGTAACAGACTGTAGGTAAACATACAGATAGTTGGACATAATGAGCCAATTAATAGCTCCACCCATACTTTATCATTAGATTTTCCACAAGGGTCAAAATCATTCAGTCAAGAAAAGTTTGTTTGCCCAACAAATGGCACTGAAAAAGTGAACATTTATATATTCAAAATGACAAATCAACCTTTCATTCTACATCATTTACATTAGTTAATTATACATACATCCTAAAGACACATGTGAGCACGAAATCTCTGAAGTCCTCCAGAAGAAGGAGATTATAAAAATCTACCCTTTTTAAAAGTCTGTTTTACCTAATTTTTTGTCTAATACTTCTAGATTATGGGTTTTTTTTAGCCTTTAAACAATTAGATAGCATAGTTAGGGTGTAATTTTCACAATCATATCCAAGGTTTCAAATCCTACCACTTGTAACCTAGGCCTACTGTCACTCTCAGTTTCCTCATCTGTGAAACAAAGATAATGACCTAGCGTACAAGGTATAGTGTAGCGACTACATGAGTTCACAAGGATTAAGCATTCTGGCACTGTGCCTAGCACATCATAAGCACTCAATAATTGTTGGTTGTCACTCGGTTTTGGTGTTTTTAGTTAGGAAGAAGGCTGCAGTTCAAAGTAGCCACAAAAAGAAATTGCCTGATTAGTGCTGCTCAAAATAAGCAAAGCCTCTTCCCCAGAACATGCGGGTGCCTGTCTGCCAACTCCTTCCACTGGTTGTAGGCTCTAAGTATGCCTGGGCAGGAGACTCAAAACACTCATAATTACCTCAGGCATGAAGAAAAAATTTCATGCCCCCAGGGTTACTCAGTTACCTTCTGGACAAGACGTGACCTCTGAGCTCCCCATGATAGCACGATATTATTGGATAGAGCATGCTTCTGGGCTAACTGGAAAGGGTTCAGAGGAGGGCAACCTGCACAATAAAAGGTTTGGAAATAAAACCCTATGAAAGGGGATGAATAACTGGGCATGTCCAGTCTAGAAGAGAGCTGGAACCCCAGCCTAGGTACATCATGGTGTGAAACAGAGATTCGCTACTCTCAGCAATGGTTGAGGTCACCATAGATGACGTGGGGCCTCGGTTAACTCAGAAAACAAGAGAACGAGTACACTGCACAAACAATGCCTGGAAAACACAGGAGATCCCTAGAATAGCTACTAAATTACTTTCAAGAGGAATGTTTCAGACCAGAGTAACTGATTAAGTAGATTTTTTGGAGCAAATCAAGGATATAAATGAATGACTTAAGGGAAATAAATGATTAAATGCAGCAGGCATGTCTCTTTGGTTGCAAATAATACTGTGTGTGATAATCGATTGATTGTGTCCACTTGAATAAGAAATGTCTCAGTAAATTGGAGCAGCATAGTTCTAAGCATCGCCGAGGGGATTTACTGAAGACAGAAGACCCACCCGAAGCCAGTTCGTCACCTGAGTGGTATAAAGGGGAAACGAAGAAGGAAGGTTTGCTTTTGTTTGTTTGGAGAAGCTCCAGTCTTCACTTTCGCCTTAGACATCATCCTCAGCCTTCCATCAAAGACCCTTAGGCCTCACGATACATACTCATGGGACACTACAGTGAGCTCCAGGCCTTCAACTGGATCCTTCAGATCTCCAGCAAACAGAACTTTTGCACTCTCCGTACCTGACTCTGAGCAGCCATTGTAAGCCAATCTCGTAAATCCTTACATATTCATACATCTTGCATTAAATTTGTTTCTCTAGTATGCACTGACTGACACACTGCCCCACTTTTCGCATAGGAACATTTTAAGGGAGGCATATGAGGCAGTGGAAATACCAAGTTTGAAAGAAGACAGTAATTGAAACTCTGGGAACTGATTGACAAATCCTTCAGAGTATCAATTAATTCAGGATTCAAAGTCCTACAAAAAGAGTGTGACTGACTTGCAATCATATGTCTGCTCTTCACAGAGGCAAAGATGGAGAACTTCGGCAATTAGATGAAGGGAGAAATGACAAATCATGTTTTATCAAAAGAGGGGGAAATAGATACTAGGTAGACAAACAAAAAAAACCTTTAAAGTATGAAATAAGAACTTGCCTTTAAAGAACTTGCCTAAGGTTAAAAACTAGTAATTGGTGGAAAAGGAATTCAAGTCAAGGATTTCTGAATCCAGAGGCCAACTTCTTAATCAATAAACCATACGCTTCCTGCCTGTGCTTCTCATGATCTGCAATGTTATGTTTTAGATCAAGAATGTGCCCCAAGCACTCACAGATTCAGTGGTGTGGGATGTGTGGATATGTGTGAATTATAGTCAATCAGCTGACTTGCTGTTGGAAGCGAGGCCTGGTTGGAAGAGGGAGGTCACTGAGGGCAAGATCTGGAAAGGTACAACTCCCTCCTGGATCCTCCCTTGTCTCCCTTGTCTCTCTGCTTCCTGTCCAACATAAGGTGAGCAAATTTCCTCTGTTTCCCTCCGAATCCTGGAGTCAGCTGGCCATGTTCTGAAAATATGAGCCAAAATAAACCTCTCCCTCCAGTTATGGGTGTTGAGCATTGTGTTGCAGTAACAAAGAACGTGTCTAAGGCCTACTGGTTTAGCCCTACTCTCCAACAAGAAATGATAGATAAAAAGAGTCACTATGATTCTTCTTCCCTATGGCACTACAATCCAACACAAGACTGACTATCTTACTTAAGCAGGCCCCATACCCACAGGGCCTAATATGGAGGATCAAACTCAGGACCTTGCACTTAGCCAGGCAGGCAGCAACACCATTGAGCTACGTCCCTGGCCCACACAGAGCCTAAATTTCCTTGCAATGGGTAAAGTTTAGATTTTCGGGTCCTGGAATAAAGGATGATAGGAAATCCATTTCAGCATCAGAATCTTCTTATCCTCCTCAGAATCTTTAAGAGCAATGTGAAATATCATACCATGCTATTACACAGATGAATAGCTTTGAAAGGATCTATGTAAGGAAATAACTTTTTCTATGTATATATGCTGTCCTGCCAACCAGGCTGTGGTTAACCCTCTGTGGGTAGGGACTGTACCCCACTTCTACCACTTTGTGGCTACCTTAAACAATAGGGATTTAATATGTGGCTAAAAGCAAATATAATGAGAAATAGGGTGATGATTTGGAGCTGACAGTTTCATATCCAGAGTAAGCCTCTCATTTTCATGGTCTATAATCCTGAAGATTCACATTCTAGGGAGGGAGAAGTAGTGTGTCTACAGAGTCCAGAAACACTACATCCTCCTTGAACCTCAGCACCAGAAGAATTGGGGGAAAGAAAGGCCATCTAGCCCATTTGAATCGTTAAATCACAGACTTTGATATTAATCAGATCTGGGCTCAACTCCCAGCATAGCTACTTACTAGCTGTATGACCTTTTGCAAATTATCCTCTAAACTTTAGTTTCTTCATTAGTAAATATAAGGCCTAATGCATTTCTAGAGAAGATTAAGGAAGATTATGTATACAGAGCCCTTGGCTGGATCCTGCCACTTAGTAAACTTCAGCAAATGGTAGTCATTATTTCAATATTTTGTTACATGTCTTTTTACCAACATTACAATTGCATGCCTAGGGTCTGGGCCTGGGCTTGATTTTTTTTTTTTTTTTTTTTTGAGACAGGATCTCACTTTGTAGTTCAGGCTGGCCATGAGCTCACTATGGAACCCAGGCAATCTTCGAACTCAGCAATCCTCCTCCTGCCTCTGCCTCTCAAGTGCTGGGATTACAGGCATGAGCCACTATGCCTGGCACTGTGGTATGTGGTATGGATTACTGGTGGGCGTGAGTCACCATGCCCAGTATTGTATGTAGTTACTGGGGATCAAAGCAGGGACCTTGAGCTTGCTAGACAGGAGCCTGGAACCACTGAGCTAAATCTCTGGCCCTGGGCTGAGCTTGATTTTTATGGCGGGCCGTAAAGACCGCCCCCCCAAGATGACGGCTGGCAGCAAGCCAGAAACCTCTGTTTAACACAAACAAACTAACTGCAGACCTTATATGGTAATATCTGTGGGCGGTGGGAGGGGCCTCGAGAGGAGAATGTATATAAGCACCCAAGACAGGAAGTGGGAGGGAGAATAAAGATCAAGCTTGCACTCCGTGTGTTGTGTCTCTCTCTGTGGGATTGGCGAGGGTCGCGACAACTGGTGCCGAAACCCGGGAACTCACCTCTCTCGGGGGGAACGGAGTAGCAACGATCCGGTAAGGTCTGCGCACGCGCAGCAATCAGGTAAGGTCTGCGCACGCGCAGCAAGAGTAGGTTTGCCCCTCGTAGGGCAGAGGTTTGCTTTCAAGCTAGCAACAAGATTTAGAAACATGGGTTCGGAAAGTTCAAAAGTGAAACTAGAAAAGGCCTTACAAGATCTGCTACAGACGGGAGGAACCCCCTTGAAAACAAAAACGGCCCGAACTTTTCTACAAACAGTGGCCTCCAGGGCTCCGTGGTTTGTTGAGGAGGGTCTGCTTAACATTCCGCAGTGGGAACATTTAGGTGAAGACTTGTGTATCGCCGATGAAACAGAGCCGCTGCCTACTGGCACCTTGGCTATTTGGACCCCAGTCCGCGGTTGCTTCCATAGCGATCGGGAGAGTCCCCGAGGGCCGCTGCAAAGCGGGGGCGAAGGTATTGGAAGAAGGCGAGGAGGAAGCTACCGCTGGTAACCGCCTTGCTCAGCGCAGTATGGCCTCCAGCTCCAGCACTTGCAGCGAGGTTAGTAGCACTTTCTCTTCCTCAGGCTCAAGCTCCTCAGCTTCCAGTGACTCGGAGTCCAGCTGTTGCACCGAGGAAGAGAGAGAAAAAAAGAGGAGAAAAAAGGAAAAACCTAAGAGAAAGAAAAAGAAAAAAGACGAGAATAAACAGAAAAGAAAAACAAAAGAGAGGAGTAGGGCCAGAAATAAGAGAGGAAAAGCGGCAGTGGAAAGGGAAGGAAGCAGAAATGGCGGGAGCCTCTGCACCCCCGCCACCTTATAACCCCATGCCGCTCCCGAAAGAGGAAGTCAGGGGATGGTCTGATCTACACCAGGGGGGTATGTTATTCCCTGTTTTTGAAGATGCAAATCAGCAGAGGTATCATCAGAATATAGATTTTAAACAAATAATGCTCAAAGAGGCTGTCCAAGCATACGGCCCGTAGGCTGCCTATACTCTGTCCTTGTTAGACTCAATGTGCACGAACGTTGCCTTGGCTCCCGACGATTGGACAAACATCGCCAAAGCAGCCCTATCTGGGGAACAATATCTCACCTGGAAAGCGGCCTGGCATGAGCTTAGTCAAGGCATGGCTCGAGAAAATCTAACCGCTGGGGGGCCACATGCGCATTGGACCGTACATATGCTAACAGGACAAGAACAATTTATAGGGGTCAACAATCAAATAGGGTTCCCTCCTGAAGTGTACTTACAGATTTCCAGATGCGCCACTCGTGCTTGGAGGGCGATCACGGGCACGGGAGATCTTGGAGGATCTCTCTCTAAGGTGACACAGGGGCCAGATGAGCCGTTTGCAGATTTTGTGGCCAGGCTTATGCAGACCGCTTCTCGAGTGTTTGGAGACGCGGACCAGGCCACGCCTGTGGTTAAGCAGCTCGCTTTTGAGCAAGCTAACAAAGCATGCCGAGAGGCCATCCGCCCATGGAAGGGCAAAGATCTTACTTCCTGGATTAAACTATGCAGAGATGTTACAGAAGCCTCCTATAACCAACAAATGCAGGGACAAATACTTGCCGTCGCCATAGTTAAAGGCCTATAGGGAAAGGCCCAGAGCCAAGGGAGGAGCAAATTAAAGGGAGCATGCTACCAGTGTGGACAGGAGGGACATTTAAAGCGAGATTGTCCCCAGAAGATAGGGAAAAAAGCCTGGACTCTGCCCCCGCTGTCACAAGGGTAATCACTGGGCTTCTGAGTGTAGGTCTAAAAAAGATAAGGACAGAAATCCCCTCGGTCCAGTTGAGCCAAAAAACGAACCATGGGGCCCCCCCCGTCCCAGGGCCCCCAAATGTATGGGGCGATTCAGCAAGGTCATCCCGCTCAAATCACACAGCAGGTGCCGCGCACATGGTACCCCCCGAGCTCCCTCGGCGCACAACCACCGGCAGCGCAGGACTAGACGTCCGAGCTGCCACCCACCTGTTCCTCACCCCTGATCTGAGTGTGCAGGCAGCTGAGACAGATTTCTCAGATCCAATCCCACGTGACCATGTAGGTCTCCTGCGCCAGAAGTCCCCCCCCCCACAAGGACTGGTAGTACATCCAGGCGTGATCGATCCTGATTATAAGCCACCTGTTAAGCTGTTACTCTCTGCTCCCAAGGGCATCGTCGTCATTCAACCCTGGCGACAACATAGCTCAAATGCCAATGCTGCCCAGTCTACATTCCTCATACCCAGCTAAGGCCCAAGAGAGGTGTGGGGCAGCTTAGGTTCCACCGGCTCCCCTCTTGCACACGCTAGCCTTACCTCGCAGGAACGCCCCGTTTGGGAGCTGGTCATACATGGGAAAACATTCTCTGGACTCTTAGACACAGGAGCAGATAAATCCATCATTCGCCAGGAGGATTGGCCTAGGAGCTGGCCCTTGCAACAATCTAACCAGACTCTTAGAGGGCTGGGATGGGCTTCCGACCCAGAAATTAGTGCAGGGCTCCTCCCTTGGAGAGATCGTGAGGGCCACTCAGGGGTCATACAGCCTTATGTCCTTCCAATCCCCATCAGTCTCTGGGGAAGAGATGTCCTCGCACAGTTAGAACTCAAATTAAATCACAGGGAGCCAGAATTCGGCAAAGCCACGCAACGCATCATGCAATGACATGGCTATAAACCAGGAGAGGGGTTGGGGGCTGGCAAGCAAGGACCACTACAACCCCCTATTCCTGCCGAGACTCGTTACGGTGCCCAAGACAGACGAGGACTGGGTTTTTCCTAGGGGCCACTGATTCAGACTCGATCCTCCCGATAAAGATTACCTGGAACACCACAACACCAGTCTGGGTGCCCCAGCGGCCCCTCCCCAAGGAAAAACTAGAGGCAGCCCAGATGCTAGTTCTAGAACAATTAGAGGCAGGACACCTACGTCCATCTACCTCCCATTGGAATACCCCGATCTTGGTTATAAAAAAGAAATCAGGAGCCTGGCGCCTGCTTCAGGATTTAAGAGCGGTTAACGCGTGCATGCAGCCGATGGGACCGACTCAGTTAGGGCTCCCCCTGTTGGCTGCCCTCCCTCAAGGGTGGCTGTCTGTTGTCATAGATATCAAGGATTGTTTCTTTTCTATTCCTCTTCACCGGGAGGATATGCACCATTTCTCTTTTTCCGTCCCCTCTTTAAATCATGAACAGCCTGACCAAAGGTATGAGTGGACAGTCCTCCCCCAGGGGATGGCTAACAGCCCACCCTATGTCAGATATTTGTAGACCGCGCACTTTGCCCTGTACGTGACCAATTTCCCGGAGTGCGAATCATCCACTATATGGATGATGTGCTGCTTTCTGCAGATAACCAGCAAGATCTCTCTCGTGCCTCTCGGTGTCTGATAGATCAGTGTGAATTACATGGACTGCAGATCTCTTCAAATAAAGTTCAAATAACCGATCCCAAGCAATATCTGGGATCTCGGTTGTCTAACAGGGTGGTCACCTCCCCCCCCAAAAGTTAGTATTCGGGCTGACCAGCTTCGTTCCCTCACTGATTTCCAAAAATTTGTTAGGTGACATCAGTTGGATCCGCCCTTGTCTTCGGCTTACTAATTCAGAGCCGTCACCTTTGTTTGATCTCCTTAACGGCGACCCTGACCCAGCTCCGCCTCGCATGCTAACCCGTCCCGCGCGGGAAGCTCTCCGCGTGGCACAGGCTCCCCGAGGCCCAGGTAGACCGTTTCGAGCCCGATAATCCTGTGCTGTTTAGAGTCCTTCCTACCAGACACTCCCCCTCTGGAGTGTTTTGGCAGAAAGGACCCATATCCTGGGTACACCTGTCATACTCTCCAGGCAAAGTCCTACCCTGGTACCCCGGAGCAGTAGCCTCCCTAGTGTTAAAGGCCATCAAGCTAGCCCTACAAGCCTCTGGAACACAGCCCGATATCGTCATACAGCCCTGTTCCCCATCCCAATTCCAGTGTCTGGCAGCTTGCAACACAGAGTGGGCAGTTGCCATGACCACGTCCCTCGGAACGTTTGATACACATTATCCAAAACATCCCTGGCTCACCTTTGTAAGAAACAACCCCGTGGTATTCCCTCGCATCGTCCGCCAGGAACCTATCCCGAAAGCACTGACACTCTTCACTGATGCTACCACAAAAGGACGTGGAGCGATAATAGGTAACAATATCTATCTTCAACTCCAGTTTGATCCTTCTTATTCCTCTCAGTTGGCCGAGCTTGCCACACTTACCGAGGCGCTTCGGCGATTTCCGCTTCAACATCTCAATATCCTATCAGACAGCTGCTACACTGTCCAAGCCTGTCGCATCACTGAGTGTGTTGGGAATATCCCTCATACGGCCAAGGCAAGCGACCTCCTCAGACATTTACAACGGCTTCTTTGGGCCAGACAACACCCAGTGTTTATAGGACACATAACGGCACACTCTAACCTTCCAGGTCCTTTGGCCAAAGGGAATCGCCCAGCCGATGCCCTCGCCAAACTGACTGGGAGGGTCTCATGGCTTCACCCCTGCAATTGGCTACCGACTTCCATGCCAAGTTTCATGTCGATGCCCAAACTCTCCGTCTTCACTTCGGTATTATAAGAGCAGAGGCCCGCGCGATCGTATTACAATGCAGATCTTGCGTTACTTTACTTCCAAGTCCCCCTCAAACGGGTATAAATCCCCGTGGTCTTCGACCCAATCAAATTTGGCAAATGGACGTCACCCATGAGACACCACTGGGCAAACAAAAGTACCTCCACGTGTCAGTCGGTACGTACTCAGGTGTCATCTTCGCCTCACCCCATTCTGGCGAAAAGGCCTCCCACGTCATACATCATGGCTTACAAGCTTTCGCAGCGTGGGGCCAGCCCACAGTCCTCAAAGCAGACAACGGCCCCGCATACACTTCCCACCAGTTCACCCAATTTTGTGCACTATGAGGAATAAAACACTCCACGGGCATCTCCTATTACCCACAGGGCCAAGGGATCATAGAACGTGCTCACAACACCCTCAAACGGCAATTAGAAAAACAAAAAGGGGGAGAGGAGACCTGGGCCGAACTGAGAGGGAACACCTTTCCCTTGCTCTTTTTACCCTAAATTTTCTTTCCCTCGACACTCAGGGCCGAACGCCGTGCAGGTGTGGGACCTCAAAGAGCTCATCCCCCGGTCCTTTGGAAGGACCTGGTGACGGGGCTTTGGAGAGGCCCAGACCCAGTCCTAATCTGGGAGAGAGGAGCTGTCTGTTTTTCCGCAGGACCAAGAATCTCCTATCTGGGTCCCGGAGCGCCTCGTACGCTTCGGGCCTCGGGCAGAACGAACAGCCGGCCAGGACCATGGGCGTTCCCCTCGGCCTGTTGCTATTGCTGCTGATACCAGGAGTCCTCAGTTGTCTCCGATGGGCATGGAAGGAGATGTGCCGCACGGAGCATCCGCTACAGCGGGGCACAGGAATGGGGACCCACCATCTTACTCCAGGGCTGGTACCCCGCCAGAGAGACACATAACTCGATGGCTCTGGGGACAGGCTTTAGCACTCCGTCTCTCGCCCCTTGCCTACTCGATCAGTGGATCTCTGGCCTTGCGTTGGTATTGCCACAGCCAGCGCTGGCACACCCGACATCTGGCCTTTGCCGTGCGCACGCTTGAGGCCGGCCAAGCTCCTCAGGTGTGGCTCAACATGCTGGACCGCTAGTCAAAGACGGGCAATGGTATCTCTTTGAGGCGACCAACCTAAGACAGGCTGGGAGCACGCCCCTCCCGTGGCCAGTGACGGGTAAGGCGCACCCAAGAGAGATACAACCTAAGACAGGCTCGGTCCCTCTGAGCAGCTTAGAAAAACAAAAAGGGGGAGATGTGGCGGGCCGTAAAGACCGCCCCCCAAGATGGTCGCTGGCAACAAGCCAGAAACCTCTGTTTAACACAAACAAACTAACTGCAGACCTTATATGGTAATATCTGTGGGCGGTGGGAGGGGCCTCGAGAGGAGAATGTATATAAGCACCCAAGACAGGAAGTGGGGGGAGAATAAAGATCAAGCTTGCACTCCGTGTGTTGCGTCTCTCTCTGTGGGATCAGCGAGGGTCGTGACAGATTTTACAAGGTGAAAGATTTATATGACCTGAAGAGAAACCAGAGTATAAGCTTGATTTTAAAGTTAATACATAATATTAAAGGATTTAAGCTAAAATTCTTATATTTAAAACCATAGTTTCTAAAAACACTTCACAGAGAATATAGTTTATATGGGTCATTTTGTATAAAATACTTGTCACAGAAAATGATTTCCTAATGTATATTTTTTCACTTTTTATACTTGAATACTTTATTATATTTCAATAAACTTTTATTGATCATTTTTCCAGGGTCAAGCACTGAACTAGGAACTGGAAATATAAGGATCCAAAAATATTATCTTGCTTTCAAGTCACTTGCAGCCTGAAAGTAACAAGAAACTGACCACAGCAGGAAACACAATCAAGGATTAGAAGTTATGATTCTTTTTTGTACTTACCTCTTTGGTTTATGTCTTGTACTGAGTAACTACTTTTTGAAGATAACAATACACAAAAATCTATCGCTCTTGTATTATTATTTGGTTAAGAAATTTCTTTGTATTTTCATAAAACAAAAAGAGAAAAGTTATTCTATAACAATTATAGACTAATAAGATATGAAAAATAGTTTTAGGAATGATATATATTTTCTACTAAATATGTGTCATAAATTCCTGAAGCAAAAAAAGAGAAGAAATTTAGATCCATGGATTTTAAAAGTTTATAAAGTATGAGGAGAAATTAACAAAATGTTTTGAGCTGATGGGCATTTTAAATTTCTTTTTATTGTGATTATTGTGTTTTAACTCTTTTTTCATTACTGTATATTGTGATACATATTAACAACATTTTTCTTTGGGAGTTGGTATACTTATGCACCTCAAATCTTGATCATTTTTATTAATCCCTCCTTCTTCCCTGGGGCCCTTTCTTCTCTCAAGGAAAGAAAACCCCTATAAGACATATGTAAAGAAACAAAACTGATTTCCACAGAAAGGAAAAATATACAGCTGCCTTTTTTTTTTTTTTTTTTGAGACAGGGTCTTGCTTTGTAGTTCAGGCTGGCTCTGAGCTCACTATGTAGCCCAGGCAAATCTCAAACTCACAGCAATCCTCCTGCCTCTGCCTCCCAAATGCTGGGATTATACACGTGAGCCACCACACCTGGCATTGTGGTATGTGGTACTGATTCCTGGTGGGCATGAGTCACAATGCCTGGTATTGTTGTATGTGGTTACCAGGGATTGAACTAGGGACCTTGTGCTTGCTAGGCAGACACCAGAACCACTGAGCTAAATCTCCAGTCCCCAGCTGTCATTCTCATTCCCTACAACAAAAGCCCACAAATTCTATACTCCTCTCGAATGTTTCTAAAGCATACAAACAACAGAAAAACCTATTCTTGGACATATAATGATAAAGAAGGACCAGACATCTTTTATCCTTTCTGAAAATATATATCAGCTGACTAGAAAATAATAAAAATAACAAACTAAAAATAGTTATTAAACCTTATACAAATATCAAGAATAATCTTCAAAAAAGAGGGAATAGTAATACAAAGACTAGTAAAATACAATAAAAATATGGGCAGTAGGGCCAGAGATATATATAGATAGATAGATAGATAGATAGATAGATAGATAGATAGATATAGATATAGATAGATATAGGTATATAGATATAGACATAGATATATAGATATATATATGGGCAGCAAAGCAATTGAGTGGACAGAAAAAATTTAATAATATAGTTGTTTACTTTTATGTGCGCATATTACTTATTCTACATAAACAGTCTCTAAAGATCTAGAATATTAGTCCATGATAAACTAACAACTCACATCATTCAAGGAAATATTAACTAGCCAACTACAAGTTATGACTACATCTAAATATGTGAAAAACTAGAAAAACTAAAACAAATTTCTACAACATATAGGCACTAAAATGAATCACAGATGACTTAAAAGTTGAATTAAAAAATAAGACCATATATAAAAATAAAATAAGTGAAAATCTCAAGAGAAAAACTTTTTAATATGTGACACCAAGGTAAAAAAAATACTGAAAAGACTGATAGATATGACTACAAAATCCTTTTTCCTCCTGTACTTAACACCATATACATAACTCAAAGACAATAAACTAGAGGAAGATATTTGCACTGTACATGACAGAGGTTAATAGAACTAATATATAGAAATCTTATAAATAATAAGAAAATAACTAATATCTCAATTTTCAAATAAAAGTATACTCTGGGAATCGACAAAATGCTTGATAAACATAGAAAAGTCTAACCTGATATTACATAAAAAGCAAGGTAA
>PVIC010023446.1:0-26802 GCA_004025085.1 Thryonomys swinderianus | reverse complement strand
GAGGGGAAGGAATAAATATGATACAGAAAGAAAATAAAAGAGCATGTATAAGGGGGGAGGAGGGGGGAGTGGGTAGGGATATGGGTAAAAATGAGAATTAACTTGTGGCATATACTGGTACAAATTTCCCAATGTTATATGTGATTTTGAGATGTATATAAATTGTACCAATAAAGAATTCAATTAAAAAAAAGAATGCTTTGTCTCAATACACTAGCACTAATACAGCACTTTGCACTTTTAAAAAGATTACAAATACATAATGTCATTTGATCCTCATAAAAATCCTCGGAGATAGGCTGGACACTTTAAAGGCAAAAAAAGTAACCTCAAAGAGATGTTCTGACAGAGCTGGTTAGTTAGTGGTAAAATTACATCTCCTGGAGCTTTGGTTGTTCACCAAAAGCTAAGCTGAAAGAGCTGCAAAGAGCTTGCAGTATGTCATTTTAAACACTGTATTCATTTCTTATATTTTAAGGCTAAAAATATTCTCCTTTCAGATAAATTCTGAAACCTTAAATATATAAATAGGATGAAACTCACCTATTTTGTCGCAGCCTGAGGAAAACTTTTTCTATAAATGCTTTTGTCTATATACTCACGTAGATGCCACCATGCTAGGGCTGTGACTCAATTTCTTATAGTATTATTCATTTCTTATAGTATCATTCTCAGCACTTCAAACATACGTTTGAAATGAGAATACATTTGTGTGTCTTTTAATATTTTTCAGAAATTTTGAAAGATGCTTTGAGATTTAGGTATACCATTGTGTAGTTTTCACCATTTTACTATTATCAAACATGGCTTCCTAGAGTCTTTACATCCTAAATAATTATCTCAAAATAGTTTGCCCTTGTCTTGCAATTGTATCTTTGTTGAAAATCTGTCAAAAATGTTTTAAAAGTTCCTTGTGACAGTTGCCAAAAATTTACCTAAAGCATTTTTAAAACAGTGTCCAGCATTAAACTGTGTAGCTTAACTTAATATTTGGTCATTGGAACAGTTTGTCAACCCGTTTTCATTTCTATTACCTTGATAACTTGTACAGTTGTCTTCAGTTTTAGGAAGACATGCATGACTGTTTTGCCTGCATCATATTTTAAGTGTATGTTTCTTTCTTTCCTAAATGTCCATTCTTAGGATATGTCAAACCACTGTTTCTTTCCCGTTGCGTCCTTAGTTCTGTGGGGTTTCAGCCTTCTGTAATTGTAAAAATTTTCCAAGAGAAATTCCTGGACCACAAATAACCATGTAGTCCTTTGACATCCTCTTCTTTTCATAGGATGACTTTCCAAGTTTTCCCAGATGAACTGAACTTCCTTGATAATGGAGAGATTAAAAAGCACTATGATGATATGAACTTGTCACCCCTCAGAATGACAGAAAGCTTACAAGTTAAGAAGATGATGGGCCAGAGATTTAGCTCAGTGGTCCAGTGCCTGCCTAGCAAGCACAAGGTCCCTGGTTTGATCCCCGTTAACCACATACAATAATACCAGGTATAGTGACTCACACCAGCAATCAGTCTCACACACCACAAATGCCAGGGGTGGTGGCTCAAGCCTGTAATCTCAGCACTCAGGAGGCAGAGGCAAGAAGATTGCTCAGTTCAAGGCTTGTATGAGCTACATAGCGAGCTCAGGGCCAGCCTGAACTACAAACTGAGACCCCGTCTCAAAAAAAAAAAAAAAAAAGGTGACTTATTTCAATTGATTTCTCTTCCTCATAGTTTTAGGAATTCTCACTTTTTCTGGTTAAGTCATTAATAAAAATTAAATTGAACTTTATCTAAGTGGTATATTATTTTACTTTTCTTACTATGGATCAATGTGAAAATATAATTTATATATTATTCTGAAATATAGCTATAACAATAAACATCTATGCTCAGCTATCTTTATCCATGTAGATTCACATACCCATAGTTCATTGCTTTCACTGCTGTACAATATTCCATTTTGAACACACCAAAAGTTTTTCATTTTTTTAAAATTCATTCTTCGATTTTTATTCCTTTTTATGAGTGTGTGTGTGTGTGTGTGTGTGTGTGTGTGTGTGTGTTACTGGGGATAGAACTCAGCCCTGGTGCTTCCAAAGTAGGTGCATTACAACTTGAGCTAAATCCCTGGCCCAAGTTTTTGATTTTTATAAACATGAGCAAATGAAATTTTTCAAATTCTTTGTCATAACTATAATTTATTTTGTAGATTTCCTGATTAATGTTTGCACCAATTTTTGAGGTAAACAAATAGTAAAATTAGTAGATTATCGCCTATCTTTCTTGGGAAGAGTCATTAAACTAACACAAAGTTATAATGTTTTTATTTCCAGAAGGAGATGCTCACAAATGTCTTGATTTCTATATTTAAGAGAACAGTATAGGAAGTTCATTTTTAAAAGACTTGATTTTTAAAAGGAGGAACAACAATATATAACAAAGCCATCCTGTAACTTAAACTAGCTCATATTTTCTTTAGATTTTGCTCCCAAATTGTATTTCATGTCATCAGGGCAAAGTTGTAATGCATGTGCTCTGGACAATAGCACTAAAACACACTCCAGGATGCCAGCTTAGCACAGCAGCAGAGTAAATAGCTTCGGAGAGACATGCTTTACAGTCACCAGCCTGTGGGCTCTTTGAAGCAGGAAGAGCTGTGTGAATTCTTCATTGATTATAAATATTTATTGAATGTACCCATGGCTTAGGAACTTTGATTTAGGAAGCTATAGAGTAAAACTGGGAAAACAAAGACAGGAAGCCCAAGCAGATCGACAGGCTAAGGAAAAAACCTGTTACCAGAAAGGAGATGAGGAGCAGGAATGGATGAGGAAGGTCCAGGATAGGTAAGAGGTCTGGTGTGCCATGTGCAAAATAGTCCCTGATCAGCGAACCTGCAGCAAAAATCTAGAACTGCTTTTGACCCAATCAGGGCAGGTGAATAGGAAGAAGCACACGTGGAACGTCATGGAGAAACAGGTCTCTCAAGTGTGATGAGACAGAGAAAATGTTCTTTCCCAAAGCCTCTCTTAGGAAGGATCCTTCACTGACTTGGGGGGAAGGCAGTGAAGAGGCTTTTGGGAAACAAGGCTAGGCACTGAAAGCATTAACAGAGGCCAAGATTTTAGAGAAGTAAATCCAACTCTTCCTGAGATCATAGGAAAAAACCAAACCAAAGCAAAACAACTACCTTCCTCATGCAGAGGACAATAAAAATAGTGTGAAGAGACAGAAGTTAAGGAAGGAGGAGAAGCAATTTGCAGGCCTCAACTAAAGTCCTTTCCACAGTGATTTGTATAAACCATTGCTAAAGTCATTATTCTCATGAAGTATACATGAGTCAATGCCTCAGATCAAATTCTGTACTGGAATGAGTTTCAGATGTGTGGCTTCTGGAGTTGGTGAAGAAATTGTAAAAAGATGTAGGAGATGAAAATGGAGGCAATGAAGGGGAAATAAGTACTAGGGGTTGTTCAACTACCATAGAAATAACTTTATAAGCTATGGAACTGTTAACACAAAAGCTCACAGCTCTACAAAGAGGGGGGAGCCCTTAGGTAACAGTTTGCACAAGGAAGCTGTAAGAACAATCCAATAGTTCCTGGAAAGAAAGACTCTACCCTGAAGAGCCAAGATAAATGCAGAAAGTTTGGTGAGGTTGGCTATCGGGCATCCAAATTTAAAGTTTCTCTTATATTACCAGTTAGAACATAAAATTACTACAGGGCTAGCTGGTGGCTTGAGTCCGTAAAGCCAGGAATGATTTGATATGTTAATACTAAAAGACTGCAGGCAAGCAGTCAAGTAATGGAACCAGTGAGTCAGAATAAGCACTGGCATTATTGAAATGCCAAAAACTGCCCATGACGACGTTTGGAGTGCACCAAGACTGAGATTAATGACGGCAGGTACATATATAGCAGGTTCATCATCTTCCACGTTAGCCTCCTAGGGTTTTTGAAATATTCTTTTCTGCTAAGTTTGAAACTGTCTGATTTTCTTTCTCATTCCATTTCTCTTAAGGTGTTTTCTACTTTCTAAATGATACAACACTTCCTTGACCCAATTCTAAACCTTGTTAATCAATCTGAATTGCCTTTTCTTCCCCTTCCACATCCCATCTGAGTTCTCCCTACCCTACAACCTTTAATGAGAGTGAAGTTGACAAAACAAAATAAAATACTATTGGAACAATTTATCAACAGTTGTCACTTATACACAGTGACATACACACTGTCAATACACTTTGGTTACCTTTCTTTTTTTCTGAGTCTACTTTTCTCTGTTATTTTTAACAAATAGTAGAACACTGTAATTTTTCTTAAATAATACAGATGGTTACATATGGAAATATTTGCAAATATGTGATTGTAAATACATAAGAAAAAGGGATTAGAGGAATTGGCTTTTGCAGCATTGGAGGCAAAGGCCCTCAGTTTGCTGTCCTCAGGCTAGAGATACAGGAAACCCAGTAGCATTACTCAGGCTGGAAAGCCAACAGTATTCTGAAGAGCAGGAAAAGATGGGTGTTCCATTCAAAAAATAGAGTGATCTGTCTTTCCTTTACCTTTCCATTCTGTTTGGGCCTTTGACAGATTGGATGATCCCTTTCTGCATTCAGGGAAGGGGCATCTCCTCCCAGGACTACAATAGACATAGCCAGAGATAATGTTTCATCCCTTATGTGGGCGTCCTTTGGCCCAGTCAAGTTGACATATAAAACTAACCATTCTATATATAACAGATTGATTAATATACACAAATGAAGTATATATATATATACACATATATATGTATAATGTATGTGTGTGTATATATACACATATGGATCATTGTTTTGTCAGTTGAGAGAGCCTAGAAGGAGTGACCCCCAATATCAATGGACAAACCTAGTGCCTGGATCTTGATTTCCAGGGCCATCTTACAATGAAGGGAACAGGAGATCACTAGAGAAATGACTGATTCCAACAAGGTGAGATGAGACACACAAGAATTATCCTGGAGTATCTTGTAGCAGTTAAATAAAACAACAACATAAACACTAGGTAGTCCAAATAGCAAAAGAAAATAAACAGAACAATTATGGAGGCATATCAAGGGGGAAAAGGAGCCAAATGAAAGCACTCTCCCATTAGCTCAAACTGGAACTATTTGAGGAAATAAATGGCACTATTGGACCGTAACCAAAAGTAAAAAAATGTATATATACCATCTATAAAAATAGAAATGTCTGATTCAAATGATTGAATAGACAAAATATTGACCAAAGAGTTTTTAATATGTCCAGTTTTTCCTAATCCATTTTTTGTGTATCTATTTTTTTCAATAAATTCTTTTGCTGGCCAAGAATATTTTGAAGCTAAATTGAACCTATCTTTACTTCAAATCATTATTCTTTCACAGGTTAAATTTTAATAAATAATTTTACAATTTTTCATTAGATCCTATGTGTCTCTTCATGAGAAGATTGCTTTTATTTGGAACTGTATAACCTCCCCAGAAATAGCTTTGTGAAAAAAATAAAATTTTGTTCTTTTATCTTTTTAATAAGTTAAATAATAAGTTTAATAAATTTTATCTTTTTAATAAATTATATAGTTGGCAAAAGCTATTGGTCATTGTTAGGGTTTTGTTTTGCTTCATTTTGTTTTGTTTTGCTTTAGAATGTGCTGCTATATGCCACAAAGAGCCTGCTGTCTTACGGTCATGGACAGTATTCAGACAGACAGGCAAACAGTCTTGAAAAGGAAATATATTTAAGGTGAATAAGGAAATTATTCTGATATAAAAATTATAGAATCTTGGGGGAAGAATAAGAAGAAAAAACTAACAGTGGTGCTAACTTAATATATTCTCATTTGCTTTCCAAAAATAAAAATCCTAATCCCCCTGCTGATAAGAAAACCACAACTTGGAAGCACATGGCCCAGAAAATAGCATGCGCTGAACGCCAGTGTCCTGCCATAATAGTGTACTCTACTCTTGGTCACTAGACTCAATTTTCCATCTTCTGCTACTACTCACAATGATGGTGATAGTCATAACAATAGCGAGTAATGCTCGTGGGTTCGTTTTCACATGAGATCTTATCATGAGAAAGTTGTTTTCCTTTGTGCTTTGGCATATTTTATGCCCACCTCATCCTGTGGAACAACTGTATTCTTGTTCATGTTATAAAGATGCCTATTTTATTTTGTCTCACTTTCCCTTGTCATCTAGCTTCTTTCCAATTTTCTTCTAGTCTCACAATTACTACAATAAACATGCAGTTTTTACTGTTTTACCCTTGGGTATAAACTCATTTAGGGCAGATTTCTTTAAGTGGAATTGTTAATGTAAAGATCTTTTTAATATTCAGAGTTTCTGTTACATTACCCTGCAAAAGATACTTTAATAATTTATATTCATGTTATGGGTCTAAGAAAGGATCTATTTCCTAAGTATCACAATCCTTTAAGAGTTCTATCAACATTTTGTTTGTTATTTTATGAATACATCTCTTATTTTTAGTTTTAGATAACGAAGTTGGACATTTTCTCTGTTGCATAACAGTCATTTTTGTTTCTTCTGTAAATTATGTCTATGGTGTGCCTAAATATTCTTCCTTCCCTCATATATGAGGGATTAACAGTGGCTGCTGTGACAGGATGTCAAACTCTGCATTGTATTAGATGTTATCTCTTCACTTCAAATGATGGGGCATAATGGTGCCTTTTTCTCCCCTAAATTGTTAGTTTTTCTCTCTTTCTCTCTCTCTCTCTGATTACTCCATCCAGCAAATACCATGTCACACCTTCTTCAAAAGGAAGAAACCTACCTTGTGACCATCTGATTCTATCTACCTACTAATTAAGGATTCTTTCCCTTCAACAAAACTTCTTGTAGAAACTTTGATCTTTGTTTGCAAAGTTTCTTCTTTAATTTTGTCTTAGTCCTTTACCAGTCATTTTCCCCCCAATTATCTGTCAAACAGCACTTGGCAGAGTCACTTCCTTCCTATCTTTTGTACTTTTCTGCATCATTTGACACACTTGCTCCTGTGTCCCTCCTGGAGCTCCCTGATCACTTGAACCTGAGTATGGGGAATGGGGAAAGGGGACATGGCTAGAACCTCTGCAGTTAAGTTTTAGTCTCTTGTGAGCCTGACGGCCCAAGTTGAAATAACTAATAAATAGAACTGAGATAGAGAAGCTGAGCTTGGGCCTGAACTATGCTGCTCCGGATAGCTGCATATCTAAAGTAACAAAGGACTCAGAAGACCCAGAGGGCAGGGCAGACACCACCAGTAGTCCTTAAGTAATTATATAGATGTAGATTTCTGAGTATTTTTGCTCTGGAGCATCACAGCATGTGGGACTGCTGGGCACTTTGTTATTACTGGAGGCCAAGATCAGAATCAAGTTGTTAGGGTGCTGGAGATTTAGCTCAGTGGTGTTGGCAAGCAGAAGATCCCTGGTTCGATTCCCAGTAACCTCATACAACAATACCAGGCATGATGGCTCATGCCCACTGGCAGTCAGTACCACATATCACAAATGCCGGGTTTGGTGGCTCAAGCCTGTAATCCTAACACTAAAGTGGCAGAGGCAGAAAGACTGCAAGTTTGAGGCTTGCCTGAGCTACATAGTGAGCTCAGGGCTAGCCTGAACTACAAAGTGAGACCCTGTCTCAAAAAAAAAAAAAAAAAAGAATCAAGTCGTGTGGTCTGAATCTATCATAGTTGTGCAGGCAGGAAAGCTTGGCTCAGTTATGGTCCCAGCTTTGCAATAGGGTTGCTCTCAACATCTGAGAAATCATTTTCTAGTTTCTTCTAAGACACCACTTATTTGTCATTAGACTCTAAGGCCTTTGACTCCACTTCAGTCTCTGTCACTGCTGCTTAAGCTCTGGACTGCATCTGGGCTAAGTCTGAATATTTTATTCTCCTCATTTCTCCTCCAGGTTTCTCTGTCTCAGCAAATGGTGCTATTGTTCTTCCATCCTTCCAACACAAATTCTTGCTTTTATTGTATCTGTTTCTCTCATGATTAAGGTCAAAACCATCAGCACTTCATATTAGTGCTCCCTTAAGACTATATCCAGATCTCAACATCTACCTTCTTTTCTACCTCAAACACTATAGTTCCAACTACAAAATTTCTTGCCTAGATTTTGCAGTACCTTCTCCTGTCTTATCACTGCCAGGCTTGTTTCCCTACAGTGTACCTCCTATGAAGAAGTCAGAGGAAAATTCCTAGTGAAAACCAACACATGCAACTCTTCTGTTCAGTCTCCTGTTGATTTTCCTATTACTTGGGATAAAAGCCAATGATCCATAAGTATCTATAAATCACATGATCTTGCTTTCTGCTCTGTTGTACCTTATTAGAGCTGCTGCAACCATTCCAGCTTCCTAGAAGTTCCTCAAAGAAGTGCAATATATTCCTCCCTTGTGGTCTTTTCCATCATTTAATATTTTTACCACATTTGTCAATTTGGCAAACATATTAATATTAATACAGAGTGATCCATTGCACATCTTCTGTTTGTTCAAACTATGTTTTTTCCCCTGGATTGTTTTTATGACGTTGTTTCCTTTCTTCTCCTTCAGAGTTCTACTACCTCCCAGGATTCATTCTTTTCTCTCCCTAAGAGACAGAAGACTTGTTTCAGTTATGTGGCTACTGGGACTAATGCTTTCTTTTCCAGCTTCCTTCTGAGTTTGTGTTCTGGCCATCCTGATGTTATCAGAAATGTCTTCCACTGACATGAAGAAGCCTTCAGAGGTTTCCCCTACCCTTTTCCTGTCACTTGCAATATAAATGCAAGCCTGGAAATTGGATGATCATGTTGGAGCTGCAACTATATTTGAAAACTTGAATCTCTCATTTTTGTAGCAGCTCTAAAAAATTGAAATACTTATCTGTAGACTCTTCTGATATGAAAGGAGTGATTAATTAAAATGATGCTTAAACCATTTATTATTTTTAGAGTTTGTTTTGATAATAGCTGAAACTAGACCTGATAGTTGTCCTCCGTTTTTTTCTTCACTACTACTCTTCTCATTTATTTTCCTTCTGTCCTCTTTATCAGGTCACATCTTTAACTTCATGCCAGTTTTCTTCACTGTGTTTATGCCCTGAAGTTATGTTCAGGCTGTGGACGATCATATTCTGTAGGAGTTGTCAGTTGCTGTTTGATTTTTTTTTTCCGAGCTACAGTCCGGAGCTAGGTGTTGTGTTCTGTCCATTCCTCTGTATCCTGATAACAAAGACATGTATGTAGATGTTAAGGTATCTGAAGCAATGTGTCTTCTAGACTTGAGAAGGGGATTGTAACATTCAATGCTGATTCTTCTATATGCTGGCAGTAAATTATTTAACTGTGCTGTTCATCAGTCTCCTGCTACTGTAAAAGAGCACAAAAATGAAGACTAACAAGATGATGAAGAGGGTTTACATTCCTCTGGGCACGTGTAGTATACTGCAGTTGAACATCACCATTTGAGCTCCCGGGCTGCTGCTTAGTATTTTTTTTTTTTTTTTTTTTTTTGCTTTTTGGAGACAGGGTCTCGCTTTTTAGTTCAGGCTGGCTCTGAGCTCACTATGGTGCCCAGGCAAGCCGCCGCGAACTCAGCAATCCTCCTGTCTCTGCCTCCCAAGTGCTGGGATGACAGGCATGAGCCACCACGTCCGGCATTGTGGTATGTGGTGTTGATTATTGGTGGGTGTGTCTCCACGCCCAGCATTATATGTGGTTACCGGGGATCAAACTCAGGACCTTGCGCTTGCGAGGCAGGTGCTGGAACCACTGAGCTAACCCTCCGGCCCCTGCTGCTTAGTCTTTAACTGTTGCACTTTGAGAACATGCCACCTGGTCACAAGTACATTATCATACAAGGACAGGAACCCTGATCCCAGAGCCTCCCAACTCATGCACTGTGGAATTCTGGGGCAACTGTATTCCTAAGATGCAGTTGGATGCAGGCACTTCCCACCTTTTGGTCCAGACCCTGAGCAAGAAAACCAACAGCACACCCTTGCCTCCTTGCTCTAAAAAATTGGAGGTGTTGGTGAGAACTGATATGATTCTGTCAACTCAACAAAAAATATTTTTTAAAAAAGGCAAAATTAGCTTGTATTGAACACAGTCTTCTGTTTATGGCTTTTGTTTTGTTTTGTATTTTTTTTGTACCAAGGTTCAAAATCAGGCCCTTATGCTTCCAAGATAGGTGTGATACCATTTGAGCTAAATTCCCAGTCCACAATCTTCTTTCATTCTTTGTTTACTTTCTTTGGTGGTGTTCTCTATTTTTTCTTTGTGTTTTTATTTTTCATTCATTCATTCATTCATTCATTCATTCATTCATTCATTCATTTATTTATTTATTTATTTATTTATTTATTTATTTATTTGCTTTTTGGAGACAGGGTCTCGCTTTGTAGTTCAGGCTGGCCCTGAGCTCACTATGGTGCCCAGGCAAGCTGCCGCGAACTCAGCAATCCTCCTGTCTCTACTTCCCGAGCGCTGGGACTATAGGCGTGAGCCACCACGTCCCACATTGTGGTATGCGGTGTTGATTGTTGGTGGGCATGAGTCTTCACTCCCAGCATCGTATGTGGTTACCGGGGATCGAATTCAGGTCCTTGCACTTGTGACACAGGCGCCGGAACCACTGAGCTAACCCTCCGGCCCTGTGTTTTTATTTTGATTCAACTGTTTTGTTTTTAAATTGAATTCTTTATTGGTACATTTTATATACAGCTCACAGTCATGTGAACTCAGCATTACGGAATTTGTATTAGTATATGATACAAGTTCATTCTCATTTTTACCCATATCTCTACTCACCCCATAACTCCCAGCCCCTATATATGTTCTTTCTTTTTCTTTTCAAATCATATTTATTCTTTGCCCTCATTACTTTCCCCCACCATATTCCTTTTGAATATTTCCTATTTTACAAAATCTTTCATACATTCTAGAACTCATTTACATCTACAGGTTCTTATACCAGAGAAAAGATACAGTATTTATACATCTGGGATCTATTGATTTCACTCATTAGTGTGTCCTCAAGATGTATCCATTTGCACATAAATGAATGAAACTTGTCATTCTATATGGCAGAGTAATACTCTGTTTTATAAAATAACCACATCTTCTTTATCCAGTCTCCAGTTGATGGGCATCTGGGTTGTTTCCAAGATGGGGCTATCACAAACTGAGCTGCTATGCACATGGGTGCACAAATGACTTTATGATATGATTTCTAAAGTTCCTTTGAGTATATTCCTAGCAGGGGAATAGCAGGGTCAACTGGTTTTTGTTTATAGAAGATTTAAATTTAAAAATTTGTATGCACATGAGTTCAGTTAATTTTTTCTTATTTTTTATTATATCCTCTATAGAAGGCCTTCTTCTAAGATTGATAAGATATTCTTGTTTTTTTGTTTTTTGCTTTTGAGATAGGGTCTCGCTTTGTAGTTCAGGCTGGCCCTGAGCTCACTATGGTGCCCAGGCAAGCCGCCGCGAACTCAGCAATCCTCCTGTCTCTGCCTTCTGAGTGCTGGGATTACAGGCATGAGCCACCACGTCCGGCATTGTGGTATGCAGTGTTGATTGTTGGTGGGCGTGTCTCCACTCCCAGCATTATATGTGGTTACCGGGGATCGAACTCAGGACCTTGTGCTTGTGAGGCAGGCACCGGAACCACTGAGCTAACCCTCTGGACCGATAAGATATTCTTTACTTGTCATTATAATATTTTGATAATGTCTATGAGTCTGTGTTTAAAATTTACTCTTGTTGAGAAGTAAAAATATAATTTGATGATTCTTTTTTCCAAATGAATAATTTTATCAATACCATTCTATATATTGGATATTCTTTCACTGCAAATTTAGGGGATGCTTTATTAAAAATTTATTTTCTTACAGTACATATCTATTTGTGAATTCTATTCTGTTGTATTTATATGTGTTCAGAAGAGACATATCAACATAATAAATATCTCCTATATTCTGAGACTATAGTATATAGTTATACCTTATAAAAGTTTATAAAAATACATTTTGAATATCACACGAAGTACCATGTATTCTATAAAATAAATTCTCATAATTATTTCTCTTCAGAATTTTCTGTTTTTGTGTATTTGGTCTTTCACATGGAATCATATTTTCTTTGAGGTTTTGACAGGAGTTTTATATAATTATACATTATATCTTATTTTCTATGTGATACTTTTTTAAAAAAACCTATTATATTCTTCAGTAAATTATATGGTTATAATCACACAGATCTTATCCATTACTTATGATATTACTCTAATAATTTTGAATACATTTTGTTGCTGTGGAATCTTTTGTGTTTTACACACTCTAGTTTATTATTAATGAATGTATACAAGATATCAGCCACAATACTAAACTCTGATATTTTCTTGTTACAGTTTTCCTGTGAATTTCTAGATTTTGTAGACTAAAATTATATCATTTAGCCTTCTCTTTCCTAATGTTTAACTTGCCTCTTTCTTTTTCTTTTCCCATTTTACAGCCTAAAATTACTTGAATATTACATATTTTATTGGAGATTCTTGGATGTAGTTTTAGTGAGATAATATTTGGATACTGTATATTGTTGCTGTTTTCACAAATTCTCCAATTTTTTTTCTTCATATCATTATTCTCTTAACCCTCAGATATCTGTCTTTCTGTGTCTGTCTCCACACATCACAAACACAAACACACACACACACACATATTATAAAGTAGTTTTTCATTTAACTCACTTTGCTTTGAGATTATTGTTTGCTTGTTCTTTGCTGTGATTATTGATGTTATTATAGTAACATAAATGACTTAACATTTGTGTTTTCTACATACTAGGATCTGCAATATGTATATAACAAGTTTCAATCTAATTAATCATCATATAAAACCTACAGGGGACTATTTTTCAATAAACAGTTATTGAAAGCCCAATAATCACCAGGCATTGTACTCAACATCAAGGAGGCAGCAGGGAACAAAGTAAACAGAAACCCTGATTTTGTGGAACTTGCATCCTGTTACTTTCTCAATTTAGAGATGAGGATGTGAGTGATTTTCTCAACAGATAGAAAGAATAAGGAAGCTGCAATTCAAAATCAGATAATAGCTTCCAGAATTCCACACTTTACTGCTCTTTGAATATTTGTTGATTCTTCAAGTAGAAGAAGAGTTTTCCATCTGGCCATACTAGCTGTCCATTTAGTTATTTCTAGCATGGTGGAATTATACTAGAAGGAAGTGGGCTGATATTCCTGAGGTTTGAACCACCAATGTAAGCAAACCAGATTCCAGATACTAGTCATAAAATAAGAACAGGTTTTGTGCAGTAATGATTGTTGTAGGAAGGAAGTAAAATGAGAACTAAACACATTTCTAAAACAAAGGCCAGAAGCCTTTTAAACCTTGTGATGGCCTAAGGGAAAGACCCCACAGGAGCTAGGATGAGTTATTCCATGTGACCAGGCACCTGGGTTTGTGAACTGGAGCTCAGCCAGGGCAGAAACAGATTTCTGTCTTTGTGACCTACAATGGCAGGACAAGCTGAGGTAAGGCATCCATGCCCATCCTCCCACAGGGATTATAGTGAAAACAAGTGTTATATTCTTAACTGTCTGCATGTCTGGGACAACTCTGAGGTCCTTGAGGAAACAGTTTTGGGTTGTGGATTTATAAGGCTAAGGGAAGAGAAAGAATTTAAACTGCAGCCTTATAAAGAATTCAAGAGAAGATTCCAAGATCTGAATACCTACCACTAAGCTTTGGTTTAAACAGTAAATCTCTTCCAGGTAAGGATGTTAAGGGTGACAAGCACCATCTTAGAGACATAGTGTTGAACCACTCTATACCATGCCAGAGTTCAGGCAAGCCTGCCAATGCCGAGCTTCTAACAGAGCTTTTACGTGCAAACTTCTCAGTGTCTAGGTAGGCTTCTCAGCCTCTAGCTGCTGTCTGTTGGCAGAAGTTATCTGATACTCCGGGCCCTGTAAATTCCAGGATGAATTACGATCACTTGATGCTTTGGCCCAGCAGTGGTTGTTGTAACAGTGGCCTAGGTATTGCATGCAGATTGACAATTCTTTTTTCTCACCATAGTTTAGTTGTGCTACTTCCAACCTACTTGTGTCTTTAAGCAGTCGTCCCGATACGGGTTTATCAGGTTGTTCTTATTTTATTTGTCTATATCATCCAAATCCTTCCTACTTTGTGAGTGGCCCCTTATCCCCTAGACCTTCACATAACAATATATTTGGTTTTAATATATTCACATAGATTGATCTTGCAACTTTTCTTTGTCCTATTTTTACTTCTTTAGGTATCATATGTCATTAATTATGTAATGTTATGGGGTTTGGACAGATGAGAACTCAGTACTTAATTCTACCAGCTCAATCTGTACAGATTTTAATTTGCTAAGCAGAACTGTAAACTTCTGAAAGGTACTACAATATTTCTTACACCCCTGGTCCATCCTTCTGCTGTAGGATGACTTTTCAAAGTGAAATCTGGTCATAATAGCCCAGCGCCTCAGCAGTAGAATGAATACCTAATTCTGTCATAGACTCTGACTGAATATTAAATTATTTTTGAGGAACATGACTTCTCCCTACTTTAACAGTGTTTTACAAACTCTGCATTACAAAACTATGGTCCAGACGTTTCAAAATATCTTCTATCCTGGGTCTCTGTCTTTTTAGAAATTCTCTTTGTGTATCAAAGGTATTAATCTGGTCTGGACACTAAAGACTTGAGAGGCACAAGGGTGAAGAGTAGTTGTGAATAGGAAGAACAGACTCCACACATTCTGTTCTCTGTTCAGGCCTTATTCCCTGCCTAATATTTCACAGATTCCCTCTGAGCCATGCTACAGTTGTTTGACAGCTGGGGTGCCTGCAACATGGTAATAAGTGGAAACAAAATAATGATCAAAAAACTCCCAGTCACAAACTATAATATTTAAACATTTGTGCCTGATCCATATGTCTTCTAATTAATTGAATCTAATATTCCTTTTCACCAAGCAAGCTCTCTTCCTTCAAAAAAAGGAAAAAAAAAACCCTGCAAAATAATACTGATGATCCAAGAACAACTGGCACAGATTTGAAGTCACATTTGCAGTGAAGTATTTTTAAATTGTAGATGAATTGTCTCTGAATCCTCCTTTTCTCTTTTCCTGACCCAGAAAACATAAGCTGCTTTATTACCTATGAGGCTGTCAGCTTTGGCTCCATTTTAGTCGGGGTGGTGGACAGTCCCGTTGTCATTACTCCTCCACTCATTTTTGAACTGAGAAATGAGTTCCTTTTTTAAAAGTTGGATAGTGATGAAAATTCATCACAGGACATCTCCCTTGAAATCTAGTGTATGAAAGTGTGTACAAATTATCTTTCATCTAGAATGATAAATACTAGGAATGTTACAAGAAGATGCCTAATTGTGTCATTTTCTCTCTTCCTTTAATTCTATTCAGTCAGCTGCAGAAAGAGGTCACAGATGACGGGTGAGATTGGAAGTAGAGTTTGCCGCACTGCCCTGAGCAACGCTACCATAAATGAGAGGAAAGAGTGGCGAGAAGTGGAGGCAAGAATGTCTAGACTCACAGAATTCTAAAAAAAAAAAAAAAAAAAAAAAAAAAAGATGATGACCTGTCTGTAGTGTGCAAGGCCTGAATGAAAAGGGGAGCACTATGCACTAACTGTATGAAAAAGGTTTGTCACCTGGAGAAATAATTTTCTTCTCTTTCTTTCATCTTGTCCTTCCCTTTTGTTTATTTTGTATAAATGAGTAATCTTATAACCAAAAGAAAAACCAACAACATGAACGTTCTGTCCAAACTTTATCAGTGAAATAAACACTGAGGAAAAAGAGTCATAGAAAAATGCCATGAGGAGTAAGGTTATGAATATCATACTTGACTAATTCAGACTGAAACATAGTAGTGCATGTGGATTAGAAGCAGTGGATATGATGTAGGTGGACTATAGTCTAGTCTCTTCAGAATTGTGCCATATCCTGTTAAAAGGGTGTGTCTATTCTGGAAAATTATGCACATCTTTGGGGTTGATTCAATAACCCAACTGGATAGTATACTTAAATATTTACTGCAGGAAGGTTAATACAAATCCTTTCCTATTAAAAAAATTTCTAAGCCCTTGTTTTATTGTTCATCAAAACTCAACAATACTAACCACTACTTGACAATCTGGAAAAAAATACAGACAAAAATAAGAACAAAGCAGCCATTATTGATGACTTTAAATTTTGTTCAGCTGTGTATGTTCTATTTAGGTAGATAGCAGTTATTGATATAATACCACATCCACTTAGTAATTAATATTTTTTCTGTTGGTTTTGGCCACATAGGAAATTTTATAAACCATGGAAACAAAACTCTCAAGTTTGCACTTACAGCAATTAATTTGTAACTCATATCCATATTAAAATGAGCTTGCTATTATCTACCCACTTCCTCCAAAGAAACTTTCTCCTTGATCTTTTCCAATCTCATTTCCTCTCTAAATACAATACTTGAACCACAATTACTAAAACCTCTACAGGTCCGCTATAATTTTTCTCCCTGTGCCATTTTCAAGTGCTTTCTACTCTGTTTTGCCATTTCTTCAAAAAATTAAGCATATAAAACACACATGTACACATCTACACACATTAGACAACGGCTTCATGTTTTCTGAATTATGAGAATCATAATACTGGAAATATTTTCAAAAGCAGTTAAAAAAAGATATAGCTTAAATAGCAATGTAATTAATTAGCTCACACAATAAAACACAAAGATGGAACGCTTTTCTGGGTTAATTGATTGAGAAACTCAGTTGCATGGAGTGTATATGATCTTGTCAGTCCCCTCTGCCAACCATAGATTGCTTTCCTTATGGTTTTAAAGTAGCTATAAGAAGGAGAAGAATTACACACCCACGCATAGAAGAATGTGGGTTCTGAAAGCTACCCTGTAATTGTGGAAATGACTCTTAATATCTTCTAGAATCCTATTATTTAAAATTGTGCCACAAAATTATTTCACAATAATTCCAAGGAAGACAATGGAGTTTGGGGCCTGGGATTTAGCTAAGTACCTCGGATACCTGCCTTGCAAGCACAAGTTCTCAAGTTGAATGCCCAGTACTAGAGAGAGAGAAAGAGAGAAGCAGCAAAAATGTTGACTTATGCATATGAGCAGTTCTTAGTTTTAGAAGTAAATAGATGAGAAAATGAATGGTTGAAAAAAACTAAGTTCAAGATTTATAAATTTTACAGGCTAAGGCATCTGCTTATAGAAATGAGTGATACTTTTAAGTTTTCATGATGTAATGAGTAATCAATATGATAAAATTTGATATTTTAATAAAGAGTAGAATTTTGGGTATTAACAAATTGAATAAAATGGGAAGTAAGGGAATTTTCTTGACAATTGAAAAAACAAATTAAAGATAAATAATGGATGTTTACTGTCAGATTTTTGACCAAAATCAGATAAAAAAATTCGTACTGTCCCAAATGCCATGATAATGTACCAGGAAGGACAGAGAATATCAACCGTAGACAACAGGATCATACCATAAAGAAACTTACACACAGAAAGCTCAGAAAACAACTCAAACAATTAAAAAGCAATAAAAATAATTATGCAATGATTGGAGAAAGTCACTATAGATGTCACAAGTAAATACACTATAACTGCCCAACTAAATTTCACTAATTCTTCTTAGAGGGAAAAGTTATTAAATAGACACATGAAATTCATTGATTATAAAGTTTCTACAGAGTAAAAATACATTTTATTTTTATTGGTAATGCTATGAAATATTTATAGAAATAATAAGACAGATAATAGTTACAGATAAAGCACAACAGGAAGGAAAGCTACCTCATGAAACTAGTACAAACTGGATGGAAAGAAAATTGCAGATAAATATCACTCCCAAAAGTATTTTAAAACAATCAAATAATAATATGTTTAAAAAGATAATATATAATGACTAATTTGGATTTATTTAAAATGTAAAGTTATTTGAATATCTTAAAATTCATCTGTAATTTTACTGCACTGACAGAATGAAAGAGAAAAGAATGATACAGAAGAAGCATTTCATAAAAACATGTATGGCATAAGAATTCTCAAGAAAACTAGGAATAGAAGGAAATATTCTTAACCTAAAAATGCAGTATCTGTGAAAAATCCACAATGAACATCTTCTTCATGTTAGATGTTAGAACTGTCAATGCTGGGCCGGAGATTTAGCTCAGTGGTTCTGGTGTCTGCCTCACAAGTGCAAGGTCCTGAGTTTGATCCCCAGTAACCACATACAACGCTGGGCGTACTGACTCACGCCCACCAACAATCAATACCACAAAGCACAGTGCCAGGCGTGGTGGCTCACTCCTATAATCCCAGCACTTGGGAGGCAGAGGCAGGAGGATTGCTGAGTTTGAGGCTTGCCTGGGCTACATAGAGAGCTGAGGGCCAGCCTGAACTACAAAGCAAGACCCTGTCTCAAAGAAAAAAAAAATTAAGAATTGTCACTGTTTTACCATTAAGAGTAAGCAAAGATGTGTTCTTACAACTTCTATTTAACACTGTATTGGTAGTTTCAGAAAACACAGCAATGTAAGGGGAAAGTAAGAATTTTAGGCAAGCAATTAAAAAGTGACTTTATTTAGAGACTATGATTTAAATAATCATCAAATATGTTTTGATTTGTAGCAACTTTCTAATTAATTAGTATTTTATGTTCATTTAAATAAATTTGTTTCCTATGACCTCTAGTGGAAATTATTATCAGGATAATTCAGTTGGCAAATTATAACTTCCTTAATCATAAGACATCTACTCTAGCTGTCTTCAAATATTCTTAATGATGTAGAAATTGCTAAATAATTTACTTAAAAACTCCTAGAATTTATAAGATCATAAGATACAAAGTCAAAATACAAAAGCCAATTACCTTACTATTCCTAGCAACAGCTAACTGGAAAAAAAAATATATATATATATTATATATATTAGTACCTTAAACCATCTGAGACATGGAAATAAATTTCACATAAATTAAAGATCTTTTCTTTGAAAACAACAAATGATATGTAAAACTTTTTCAAAATCTATTCTAGTGGAGAATTTTGTTTATTCGAAGTTTTTAATTACTAAGATTCAATTCTCCCCAAATTGATTTAGTGATTTAATGCAGTCTAATTAAAATCACACCTCTCTTTTGTAGACATTTGTGTGCCTGAGATAAACTGTATGTGGAAGTGAGACCTAGAATACCTTGAATATCTTGGAAATGATAAAGAAGTCTTTTTAGTAAATCTTGAAAAGACTCTTTAGTGAAGACTGTGGAGGCAGTGGAGACAGTGTGGTATTGGCTCAGTGGTGGATAAACATCCCAGTGGATCAAAGAGCTAATTGGAAATAATAGCTTGTCAACTGATTTTTCAGATGATGTTCTCAGTGTACCTGGAAAGAGAAAGTCATTTCAACAAATAATGCTAGTGAAGATGTAGAGAGAGACACAGTGAGCCTCAGGGTGATCTCATATTACGAACAGTGATTTCTAGGCATGATTCGTAGATCTACACATACAATAAAGCTTCTGGTGAAGATCATAAAATAATAACTTTATGTTCTGATGAAAGAGTATTCTGAGTTCAAAAGTCAAAAAAAGAAAAGAAATGAAGAAAGTAGAGGCTTATTGAGTTTTACCAAAATTAAGAACTGCTTATCAAAACCTACCATTGATTAGTCAAATCATAAGTTCGGAGAAAATACTTTTAAGACATGTATGTTACAATAGATTTAAAATTAAGTCCTATAAGAATGTATAATGAGTGCCCATGAATAAGAAACAGAAGGAAAAGAGCTAAAATTTTAAGATGGTTCTGTCTTGAGTGAAATTTTTAAAAAAAAGAAATAATATGGGCCAATGGTTATGTGAAAATTTTTCAACATCATTCATCACGAGGAAAAAGCAAATTGAAATTTTAATAATTTTTTTTAATTTGAGACAATGCCATGCTTTGTAGTTCAGGCTGGCTCTGAGCTCACTTTGTAACCCAAGCAAGCCTCAAACCCAGCAATCCTCCTACCTCTACCTCCCGAGTGCTGGGATTACAGGTGTGAGCCACCACACCTGGCACTGTGGTATGTGATGATTGCTGATAGGTGTAAGTCACCATGTCCGGTATTGTTGTATGTGGTTACTGGGGATTGAATCAGGGAGCTTGTGCTTGCTAGGCAGGTGCTAGAACCACTGAGCTAAATCTCTGGCCAAA
The DNA here is from genome assembly GCA_004025085.1 of Thryonomys swinderianus. Taxonomy (NCBI): domain Eukaryota; kingdom Metazoa; phylum Chordata; class Mammalia; order Rodentia; family Thryonomyidae; genus Thryonomys; species Thryonomys swinderianus. Next base: position 6,480 of record PVIC010023446.1, on the reverse strand, counting down.
TAAGATGTTTTTTTGATAGCCACAAAATATCTTAATCTTGAAAGATGAATAATACTGGAAAAATACAAAGAACCTGGTACTCTCATGCGTTCCTGGTGGAAGTATTAAATGGTACGCCTAATTTAGAAAGATGTTCAACAATTTCTTACAAAGTTAAACATATATATTTACTATAATTTGGCAATTCCATTTGCAAATATTGTCCCAAGATAAATGACTTATACAAAATATTAATAGGAGCTTTACTCATACGGATAAATAACTTGGGAAATATTCCAGCATCCATCACCAAAGTATAGGTAAATAAATTATAGTATATTCAACAATGAAAACAACACAAAACTATATCAAAACTGCAATTATTATTGTAAATGACAATATGGAAGTATTTCCAAAATGTTATGTGAAGCAAAAGAAGCCATGCACAAGAATGCATGTTATATAGTGCAGTTTAATGAAGTTCTAGGAAAGGAAAAATGAGTCTATGGTCCAGAAGTTGAGAAATGAATAACTCCTATAAAAGGAAAAGGTTGAAGAAGGGCACCAGAATGACCAAACAGAAATACTGGGTAGAGTGATGTGGCTGTCAGTTATGTAGGTTTGTACATTTGTCAGAAAGTACACACTTTGATGAAAATTCAAGGAAAAGTCACAGAGGGTTCTTATCACCAGCTCCTACAGAACACGGCCTCTTATCAATAAGGAAACATACATAAGTCTTGGGTAACAGCTAGACTGGGCAGATATGAACATACGTGACTACACATGTATGACCCAGTAGCTGGCCATGACTTAGGTAAGTAGACAAGTGTTTCACTTTTTTAAACTTTAATTTTCTCACCTGTAAATTTAACATGATTGAGAAGCAATGGATTTTGTTCTTAAATACATTGTGTTTATAAACACAACACATTAAAATCATAGAGAACCATTCTTATCAAAGTGATGGGGAGTTCAAGCACAGTGATATTAGACCCTGTCTTAACTGTGCTGGCTCTGAAGCACATCTAACTAATCACGTGACTCCTAGGAAGACAAGACAAACTCTAGATGTACAATTTCAGCCAAAAATTTAATCTGCACCTTGTATTTAACATATCTTATATATGAACCTTAGAAGTACATGTTTGTAGGTCACATCTATTACGGGGGTTAGTATGTGTACATAGTACATCTTAATTCCTGTTGCTGTTTACATCTCCCACCCTCTTCTCCCTCCCCACTTTCTCCAGCTCTCTGTCCTCTTTCATTTGAAAAAGCTCTGTTTTCATCTTCATTCTCTTACTTCAATTCTTTTATTAAGACACAAAAAGAAAGAGAGTGGATCTCTGGCCCAAGGCATTACTAGTTAAGTTGTTGGGATTGGGGGAATTTTTTTGGGGGGGGTGAACATGCTGGGAAGTATATATCCACACTAGATGTTTTGGGTTTTTTTTTTTTTTTGAGACAGGGTCTGGCTTTGTAGTCCAGGCTGGCCCTGAGCTCACTATGTAGCCTCAGCAATCCTCCTGTCTCTGCCTGCCAAGTGCTGGGATTACAGGAGTGAGCCACCACACCCGGCTAGATGTTTTGGTTTTTGTTAAAAAAAAAATGTATTATCATTCTTGTTTCTCTCACTGGACTTTTTTCAAAAACACTAAGCAAAGGAAGCAAACATTTCAGAAGTCTGTAAGGATGCCAGAAGGCCTCTTGAATAGAAATTTTTCTTCAGAGATAAGCAATGCTGTGACACAAAATAAACCATATAAACAAAAAAAGCTAAATGTTGTTATGTGGGATTAGAAGCACATACTTCAAATAAAACATGAAATATAGTCACTGCATTATGGAAATAGGTTTACTGTCAAACCACCAATTAAAAACTAAAGTATAGTGAACTGCATACACATTTATATTCTACAGCTGGAATGAATCACAAGTGGATTTTTTCTTTTCTTTTTTCTCTCTCTTTTTCTTGCAAAGAAAACAGAGCCAATGGATTTCACAAACAATGGAGTGCATATTCTCAAATAACACTGACACAGCTTTATTGTTCAGTCTGCTACTAGGAAAATTAAACTACCTTTGTTTTTTTAGTTTTTTAGTTTGTGGACAGTTAGTTTACCTGCACATCTTAAGAGACAACCTCTACCTGTGTAAATTTACAATTTAGAACAATGTGAGCATGGAGGTAAACAACGTGTACTCCTCAGTCAACACTGTCATATCCCTAACACAAAAGATAGATTCACTTCAATAAGTAAAAGCCTTATCAATAATTTCTACCTTATACAATTAAAATCTAATTATCTGTTGAAAATAAACAGTGCGATGATTTTCATTCACACATGGTACAGTCCTACAAAGCTCTTGTAAAATTTTTCTTTTGGTTTTTGAGTTTATCTATCTTTCTATCTATCTATCATCTATCCATCTATCTTATATCTACTTTCATTTTTTCTTGTACCTGTTCATTTTATAGGGACAATTATAACAGGTACAGAGATTGCTAAGAAATGGCACTGAGGGCTGGGGATGTCACCCAGTGGTTGGCACAACCGCTTCTCAAGCACAAGGTTCCGAGTTTGATCCTCAGTACCAGAAAAAAATAAAAATAAGAAATTTAACTGGCTAATAGGATTACCACAGAGACTTTCATCTGCAGTTAAAACACTGGTGACCCAATTAATAAAGGAAAATAAATTATTTACTGCTGAGACAATTGTTGCAAACATAATTTCTTTTATTAAATGCAGCTAAAAATACTAGAAATGCAGTAAGCTAGAAAATACTGTATTAATGAGTAATATTTATCAATGCATTTGTATTTTAAGAACTATTATACATACTTTATATCTTTTCCCTTTATTATGTTGATATTGATTTTTCATCTTCTGCACAATGCTTTAATTTTTCCTCTTTACACTAAACTTAAAAATATTATAAAAATAATATATTATAAAAAATAAAAATAATAATATAAAATAATGTATATAAATATATATTAAAATATTTAAAATATATTATAAAAATAATATGCAATAAATTTAAAAATATTATGAAGCTATAGTAATCAAAACAACATGGTATTGGCATAAGAATCAAAAGCAGCAAAATAAAGCCTAGAGGGCCAGAGGGTTAGCTCAGTGGTTCTGGTGCCTGCCTCGCAAGCGCAAGTTCCTGAGTTCAATCCCCGGTAACCACATATAATGCTGGGCGTGGTGACTCATGCCCACCAGCAATCAATACCACATACCACAGTGCCGGGCGTGGTGGCTCATGCCTGTAATCCCAGTACTCGGGAGGCAGAGGCAGGAGGATTGCAGAGTTTGAGGCTTGCCTGGGCTACATAGTGAGCTCAGAGTCAGCCTGAACTACAAAGTGAGACCCTGTCTCAAAATAAATAAATAAATAAAATAAAATAAAATAAAATAAAGCCTAAAAGTAAATGTAAAGAAAATGTGTACTTTTTGCAAAAGTGTTAAGCACAAACACTGGGAAAAAAATGAGTCTTGATGGGAAAATATGATGTGCCCAGCCAGAAGAATAACACTTGAACCCTATCTCTCATCAATTATAAAAGTAAAATCATCAAAAGGCTTAAATCTAGACCCTATAGAAGATGTGTTTTAGGAAATTGGGATGGACAAGTATTGTTTATTTATTTATTTAGGCTTTTTTTTTTTTTAACAAGACCCCCAAAGCATAAGGAACAAAAAGGTGAGTGAGATTACATTAAACTGAAAAGCTCCATAGAACTTAGCTTAATTGATAATCATAAAACAATATGCAGATACCACAGAGAAGAAAAATGTTAAGAAAGAAATCCAGGAGGAGTGAAAATAGAATAGTAGAAGAAAGTGCTACTAAATTGACTGTACAAAGAAGTATTGTGTGTGATTGCTAAGAGCTGAGTCACAAATCTAACTCTGATTTTGACAGACATCAAAAAAAAAACTAGAAATCAATTATAACAGTCAATTACCTGATACAAAGTACCAACAGACAAAATAAGGTTGAAATGTTTCCTTATATTAACGCAGGAAAAAATTTCTCCCATGAATTCTTTTAAAAGTGATTGTCCTTAATTAATTTGAAAAGTTTTTTCAAGTATACTCTTCATATATACTTTATTTAAAATAAAAAATCCTATCAAAAATGTTGTTCAGGTGCCGGGCATGGTGGCTCACGCCTGTAATCCCAGCACTTGGGAGGCAGAGGCAGGAGGATTGCTGAGTTCGAGGCTTGCCTGGGCTACATAGTGAGCTCAGGGCCAGCCTGAACTACAAAACGAGACCCTGTCTCAAAAAAACCCAAAAACCTAAAAACAAAAAAAACCAAAACATGTTGTTCAGTCAAACTATTAACAGGGAACTGAACAGTGGTACAGATGGTTCTGATGATTGGCATCAAAACACAAGGAAATTAAAAAAATCTATAAGTGGGCTACAGATATAGCTAATTTTTAAAAATGATGTTATGTTGAACATAGAGGAATGTGAATATAATCTTAATTAATCCAGAGGTTGGAGGAAGAATGGTCCAAATTTCAAGGCTGGCTGGGCAGCTTAACAAGATCCTATCAGAATAAAAAGAAATTTTAAAAGAGCCAGGGGTGAACCTCAGGGACCAAGCACTTGCTTTGTATTTGAGAGTCAAGTTTCAATACCCAGCACCACCTCATAATAACAATAGTACTAGTAATAATCACTTGTGTCATAAAGAACTCACTGTCACAGGTGCCACAGAATGAGTAAGAGGATGTGGTGGTAAATAGGGTGGAATTTAAGGAGCCTTTTACTATTTCACCCAGAGGAACTCTTTATTCATCAGTTTGGGGCTTAGTTATTAAAAGAGTTTCCCATGAACAATAAAAATGTGTGCAGCAGGTATCTGTGTGCCACCTACTGGTCTCCCTGGCCACTGTGTGGCATGTCTTTCTGACCAAGTTCCAGCATGCAGAAGGTGTACGACAGGGTCACAAGTGCTTCTTCTGCCTAGAAAGTTGTGATGAAGCACAGATCTCGGTGTGCCAAGCAGGTCTCTGGGTATCCTGCTGCTTCAGCCACCAAACCTTCCCGAGAATGAGCGGCGGTGACTAATATCTCCTAGCCGCATCCCCACACTCTCTGGGACTATCACAAGCTGAAACCCAGCATGACGCCTCCACAGAGACAGATGCTGTGGGCTGAGTCCTGTGTGATTATTAACCAGACACTCAGTGTCTTAGAAGATATCTTGGGAAATATCTATCTCTGGGGCATCTAGCAAGTCCCAGCAGATCTGCTACCAGTCACTGCAGGAATTCATTGAGATTTCCCTGGATCTCTTTCCAGATTTGTTTGGTCCATCAGATGTGACCGAGGAGACACTGAGCTTCTTCCCCACTGCATTTTGAGGTCTCCGAGGGCAGGTAGGTGTGCTCTTACCTGGGCAAATCATACAGGCTTGCCTCCCTCCACGTGCTGGCCAAGGTCCTACAGGTAGGGGTATGAGCCAGACCATGCACACAAGCCCTTGCATCAGAATGGCACCATGGCTCTGTGCCTGGATCCCGTGTGCCCCATCACCCCTGGGCACCTTTCCATGATGCTGAACTGTTGAAATTCTTTCTTGAAAGGCTCTGCCATAGCTGGGGCTACTGTGTCTTCAAGTGCTCCATCCTGGCCCGGTATTAGGGAGGCAACAGAAGATGCTATGGACAGATCTGTGCAGGTGGTACGCACGTGAGTCCCAGGGAGGAAGTGCCCAGGAAGCTCTGCACTGTGCTGCATTCCCGCCATTTCATTCCCAGCCAGTCCGCCAGAAGTGATGCGATGTTGGGTCCAGCCTCACTTTCCTTTCAAGTTGCCCTGATGTCTCTGTTCTGCCAACAATGGCATGGATTCATGTTTTTGTTTTCTCCTCATTCATTCCCTTGTAATCCTGAGACAGGAAGAAGGTTAATGAAAAGTAAAATGCTTATACTCTTTTTAGAAATGGAAATGTGTGGAATGGGCTTATTGTAGCATGAATTACAGAAATGAAAAAGTTACAAAACTATATCAATGGCTATTCAATAGCAGAAACTTAGTGATATAAATTTAGCTCTAAAGGGAGTAAATTTGCATAATTGTTAGAACTGGGTCCAAATGCAGCTATGATCTTGACAAATCAAAGAGGGAAATCAATTCAGATTCAGAATCAACATGAGTCAATATGTTGCAGTCCTTACAAGTTGTGATTATGTAAACTAAAAAGCAATAAAAAAGATTTCTGAGTTACTGAGCAAAATGCAAGATGGTAGGGATGAGATTTTTATAACTATCTAAAAATACATGTATGTGAATGGCAGAAGCAAATACGCAAAGAAGAAACCAGAGTAGTGTGCTTTCAAAATCTCCTTTCTTTTAACAAAAGATCAATTCTTTTGAGAAAGACCAATGATTTTCACTACATAAAATCTGAAATTAAAAGGCAACTCAACAATAATAGAAAAGACTTGCACTAAATGCATTACAA